>SJYC01100261.1:0-90210 GCA_006408675.1 Madoqua kirkii
CAACTAATATCTGTCTAGTCAAGGCTATGGTTTTTCCTGTGGTCATGTATGGATGTGAGAGTTGGACTGTGAAGAAGGCTGAGCGTCAAAGAATTGCTGCTTTTGAACTGTGATGTTAGAGAAGACTCTTGAGAGTCCCTTGGACTGCAAGGAGATCCAACCAGTCCATTCTGAAGGAGATCAGCCCTGGGTGTTCTTTGGAAGGAATGATGCTAAAGCTGAAACTCCAGTACTTTGCCCACCTCATCCAAAGAGTTGACTCATTGGAAAAGATTCTGATGCTGGGAGGGATTGGGGGCAGGAGGAAAAGGGGACGACAGAGGATGAGATGCTGGATGGCATCAGTGACTCGATGGGTGTGAGTCTGAGTGAACTCCGGGAGTTGGTGATGGACAGGGAGGCCTGGTGTGCTGTGTGTGATTCATGGGGTTGCAAAGAGTCAGACACGACTGAGCGACTGAACTGAACTGAACAATCCATTGTGTGTGTATATACGTATGTGTGTGTGTGAGAGAGAGAGAATATACATTTCTTCCTGCATTCATCTGCTGATGGACTCTTGGGTGCTTCCATGTCTTGCCTATTTGAACAGGGCTCCTATGAACACTGGGATATATGGATCTTTTTGAATTAGAATTTTCATCTCTTCTGAATATATGCCCAGTAGTGGGATTGCTGGACGACATAATAACTAGTTTTAGTTTTTTTACGGAAGCTCCATACCATTTTCCAGTGGCTATACCGATTTACATTTCCACCAGCAGGGTTCCCTCTTCTCCACACCCTCTCCAGTGTTTATTATTTGTAATCAGTCACTGTGGTCACATGCAGGTCCTACGAGTTTCAGGCCACCAGTTCAGATTCTACAACATGTGATGTGGCTGTAGGGGCTGAGCAGAGATGGACAAAGCAGATTCTAACTGGCCTTCTCTCCTTGGGAAATGCAAAAATACCCCATAAGCCGCACAGAACCACATTTTTAAAGCACTGAGAAAAGAATACAAGACCCTCCTTTTCAACTCGAAATTAGAGGAAAGGGAAGTCTTTGAATTTTTGTTCATTTTTCTACTACACATCAGCCTGATATTAAGTTTCTAATTTCTGCTGAAAAGTAGATAAGGTTATAAATTAACTCTACTGAGAAGTTTTTAATTTTTAAACTCCTTTGACATCACAGAATTAAAAGTTAAATAGAACTATTTCCATGTGTGCAAACTGGTTACTGTCTATTCATTTTACAAAGTAGAAAGCAAATGTAAGTGCTTTCTAACCCCTTAATACCTTGCATTCATTTTAAACATTGCAAAACATGAGTTTCTTCATGTTTTAAAACTATTAAAAAAAACCCATTCACTAGCAAAGTGTACAATGACAGAAAAAACAAAAACCAAAAAAAGAAAAAAAACAACTGACCATGGAAAAGCACTCTTAATAGAAGCTTTTCCCCCACAAATCACAAAAGTTGTTTTGAAATTATGGTAGAAATACTGTTTATTGGGTGGGAGGTGGGAGGGGGCTTCAGCATTGGGAGATGGTGTACACCTGTGTCTGATTCGTGTCAATGTATGGCAAAACCAATACAGTATTGTAAAATAGAATAAAGTATTTTTTTAAAAAAAGAAATACTGTTTAAAAAGAAAATCTATTTAAAAAAAGAATTCTTACCTTTAATTTCAGAACAGAATGTTTTCCATCTGATGAAAACAGAGAGAGAAAAGATTGTAAAGCGGAGAAAGACATCTGACAGCTCTGAAGAGTAGTCTTAGGCACTCCCCTTCCGCACACAGGCTGAACCAGCCCACAAGCCGCCCAGCTCTCCCCGCTGCTCGTTCCTGACCGCCTTCAGGGGCTCACATGACTGCAGAGCTCAGGACAAACTCCTCCGTGTGCCTGTGAGCCTCCCCGCCTCCCCAGCACCCTTGCCTGTGCCCTCCACCATTCCCCCTGCCATTCCCCACGGGGGCTGAGGTGTCACTCCTCCCTGCTTCCTCTGCCTCCAGCAGCAGGCCACTGGTCAGATGCTGGTACCTCGACCAAAGGATGGCAGTGTCCAGGCTTCTTGGCTGGGTACTGCTCGGGTACAGGGTGGCTGGCACCGCAGGCTGGTAGCCTTCAGACAATAATCATCAGCTGGCATTTATGGAAGATGCTTTGCTTCATGTGCTTGCGTGCATGTGTAACTGTTCAGTTATGTCTGACTCTCTGTGATCCTGTGGACTGTAGCCTGTTATGCTCCTCTCGGCAAGAATACTGGAGTGGGCTGCCATGCCCTTGTCCAACCCAGGGACTGAACCTGGGTCTCCTGCATTGGCAGGCGGAGTCTTTACCGGCTGAGCCGCCAGGGAAGCCCTGCTGTGCTTCACTCATAGGGCTGAATTCAATCCTTCTAAGCCTCTCAGGAGAGGTGCACTCAAACTTAGGTGAAGTGGGGTTAAGGAACTGGCCCACTCTCACGCCACCTGAAAGTGACAACGTCCAGGGGCTCTTAATGCTCACCACAAGCCAAAAACCACTCTCGGAGCGTCACTCTCTCCCAACCAGCACCTGTGCTCCCAGTCCATGTGACCAAGTGTGCCAGGTACACTGCCTTTAACTTCCAGCCCCACCTTTATCGCCTGCTCCTGCTACTGCAGTGGCGCTCCTGTCTGGTGGTGCAATAATAAACTTCACCAGTAGAGGGTGCAAAAGAGACACTGGAGGAGGAAAGGCTTTGGGTTCCTCATTTCATGGGTGATGTCTCCATCCCTGTCTCTTGTCCTGGGTCCCTCTTTCTCCCTCCTTCCCTCTTTGTCGATGGCCAGCAGCACTTCCCCACGTGCAGCTCCTCCTGGAACTCCCCTACAGACAGCAGCCTTCCAGTGAATTCTGTTAGCACCACACGTCAGCTAACTTCTCCACCTGCCAGAGCTGCACCCTTGGGGACCCTATGTTAACTACAGAGGAAGCAGCTGTTCCCTCTGTTATCCCCATATTCTTTAGATTTATTTCTACCCTTTAATAGGCAATCCCGTTACAGTTAATAATTCTTGACATTAAACTTTCCCGGTTCAAATCACTATGGACTTTCTTTCCTTTATTTATTTGGCCACTCAGTTCCCCAATCAGATATCGAACCTGGGAAGTTCACCAGGGAATTCCCTCACCATGTATAGACACTTTCTGTCTCTTGATTAGTTCTGACTGACAGTATGATGCATCAGGCTTTAGAAAAATAATGCAGACATTGGAAAATGGAAGGATACGTATGAACATAAGGAGATATTCAGGACGTGTTATAAGATTTTTTTTAAAGGTAATAAAATATCATGTATGTACATATATATTCTAAGCTGTTAAAATTATACTTGATGGAAGTACCATTATGCATATTTAACTTCATGTATTTCTGTGTTTTTTACAGTGAGAAAGTATTAATTCTAAAAGAGACATACTTTCTACTTGAACTTAACACACACATGGATTTTCCCACAAGGATAAAATATGCTGTCTCACCAAGTGGCATTTTCTGGCACAGGTATTAGAAGGCTGGCGTTCTGTCATCCACTCAGTCCCCTTGTGCTGACTTACATGAGAGTCTCTTTGAGCCCTGGGCTTCCATACTGCTCAGATTGTGAAGAATATGCCTGCAATGCAGGAGACCCAGGTTAAATTCCTGGGTCAGGAAGATCCCCTGGAGAAGGGAATAACTACCCACTCCAGTATTCTTGCCTGGAGGATCCCATGGACAGAGGAGCCTGGCGGGCTATAGTCCGATGGGGCCGCAAAGAGCTGGACACGACAGAGTGACTAACACTTATCTTACTTACTTATCTCCTTGAGCCCAAGCAATTCCCTGAGGGTCCTGATAAAGTAGTTATTGGTGCCCACTCCATGCCAGGCTCTCCTTCTCACTTCTTAAACACAAGCCACATATTAGGAAATGGAAAAGGGCCTTTGCTATTAATGAGCTGAATTCTCTCACTGTGCCAAATGAAATATACAAAGGTATGCCGTTCCAAAGTTGTACTGTAAATATATCCACGCGTTCATTCATCCAAATCACCTGAAGTGACAGGCAGGCGTGGGCCAAGCACTGCTCCGGGCCCGAGAGCCAGCCTGGTGAACAAGACAGACAAGCCCACTCAGCCTGCCCGAGGAGCTCACTGTGCGCCCCTCCCTCATGGCACTGGTCGTGGGTGCAGAGAGGAAGGAGGGCATGGAGCTTCAGAGCCTGAGCCCTGATGCCCCCCTCGGGATCCTCTCACGACTGACAGAATGGCAAAATGGACCCCAACGTGAAGGCCTTATGCATTAAAGACAAGCAAACACCCACGCAATCATTTTCACTGTATCCCAGGAAGAACAAAGCTCAGGGATATTCTCACTTAAAATCATGGAATCACTATATGGAGGTGCAATGGTTGTATGTTCCTCCAAATTAATCAGTATTTATGCCATAAAATGTTTTTACATGACATGTTTTAAAAACAGGTTTTGTTGGTTGTTTTTGTTTTTTTTTTTTACCTTTTCCTTGGGTATTCTCTGGTGGAACAGGTGAGCCTGGAAACCCATCTTGTTCAGAAATCCTTTCCTCATCGTCAGTGTCCACCCCATGTGATGTTGGAGCCTTTCCGTTACAGAAGACAGAGGAACAACACGGGGTAAGTACTTCTGTATAAAACTTCCTCCCAACAAACTCAGCTGTCTTATTCCATACCTTCTCCACGGCTACCTCCCTGCAAGACACAGAAGGACTACACCCATGGGTCCCTCAGGAAAAGCCCAATGGCAAAGGCAGTGCCATCCAAATTATGCTCAAGCCAGTGGTCCCCAACCTTCTTGGTGCCAGGGACCGATTTCATGGAAGACAGTCTTTCCACAGATGGAGGTGGGGGTGGCGGATGGTTCCGGCAGTAATGTAAGCCACGGGGGCGGCAGATGAGGTCTTGCTCGCCCACCCACTGCTCACCTTCCGGGGGCGGCAGATGAGGCCTTGCTTGCCCACCCGCCGCTCACCTTCGCCGTGTATCCCAGTTCCTAACAGGATAGTCTGCAGCCTGGGGGGTGGGGACTCCTGGCCTGAGCCATCGAGACCTGCACAGCTGTGCCACACCGCATCCCACCCATGCTACCTAGGCAGCTGCCTTCCCCATTCCTGCCAGGGACCAACTCAGGAAAAGGAGCCGCCCCAGCCTGCTCTGTGCAGCGCCCAGTACCACCGTGCCCTGGTACCGATCAGGTGTTCACCTCTACATGGGGCAAGAGCTGCCGACCTGCCTGGGCTGCGGGGCCCAGTATGCTTGCTGGCTAGGAGGCCACTGTGCTTCCTGATGGAATGGGACTCTCCCCCACCACTGTCTGTGAAAAATTCCCTTGCAGGGTCATGAATGGTACAGCTGCCCCTCACAGACCTGTGAGCCAGGTCTGGGACCACCCTGATGAGCAGGAGGCTGCCTCCCTGGCAGGGCTCTGGGAGAGGGGGTGTGAGGACAGAGGCTGCCTGCGGGGAAGAGCAGAGAGCCAGGGCTTGTACAATAAGCTGAGGCTGGAGCTCCCTGGGTGGGTTCCCTTCCACTATCCTGTCTCCGTAAAATCCTGCTTATGTGATCAGCCTGGCTTAGCTGTGCTGTGCTGCAGGCCATGGAAGTTCCATCCCCAGGGCTGGGAAGGGGGCAGCATTGACCAGCAAGATGCCCCCAAGAAGGGGCATTTCAGGCCAAAAGCTAAGGCTCACAGGCCCACCAGGCTGGGGGTAGAGGCTCTGGGGTGACGTGGCTCAGAGCAGCAGAAAGGTCTCCCACTCTACTCATCATTGAAGAAATTAGAAAGAAATGAATCTCTTAAGCTTTTAGCTCCTAGGGACCATCTGCCTTGTTCACCCTGTCAAAGGTGTATTGAGCTACTCACTTTTATTTAGGAAGTATGAAATGCTAAGGCGACTCAAATACTATCATGAAAAGTGAAAGTGAAAGTTGCTCAGTCATGTCTGACTCTTTGGGACCTCATGGACTATACAGTCCATGGAGTTCTCCCGGCCAGAATACTACAGTGGGTAGCCATTCCCTTCTCCAGGGGATCTGCCCAACCCAGGGTTCAAACCCAGATCTCCCGCATTGCAGGCTGATTCTTTACTAGCTGAGCCACCAAGGGAAGCCCAAATACCATCATAACGATACCCTATTATGGAAAACTGCTTGTTAGTATCTACTAGTACGAAGGCTGATCATACCTTATGGCCGATTATGCCTTATGATTACACATACACCACTCATCAGTATATGTGAGTGGTACATACCCACCACACATGAATGTTCATAGAGCATTCTTCCTAAAAGCTCCAAACTGGAAACAACCAAATATCCATCCTTAGTAGAGCAAATAAGTTACTGGATGTTATAGCTGCCCCATGGATATCACACAGCAATGAGACTGAGCCAACAACTACCACACACAATGACAGAAGACTCTCAAAAACTCCCAAGCACGCATGATGTGTGATTAAAGTCACAGAATCTTTAGGATGTGCCGTGTGCTGTGTTGCTCAGTTGTGTCCAAACTCTTTGTGACCCCATGGACTGCAGCCCACCAGGTTCCTCTGTCCATGGGATTCTCCAGGGCAAGAATCCTGGAGTGGGTTGCCATGCCCTCCTCCAGGGGACCTTCCCAACCCAGGGATCAAACCCAGCTCTCCTGTACTGCTCACAGATTCTTTACCATCCGAGCCACCAGGGAAGGACAAAACTAACCTAAGGTGACTTTCCTAAGGTCCAATCTGCTCTGGGAGTCAGGGCAGTGGTTAGCTCTGGGGGAGCAGTGACCCTTCTCAGTCACAGAGGACTTCACAGTCTAGCAGTGTTGTTCTTCTTTTAATCTGGGTGGAGGCCACTCTGCAAAAATTCACTGAGCTGTACAGTTACAGCTTATGTGTCTTTTGTGTATATGTAATACGTCGATAAATAAGCCTAAAGACTTTGTGACAACATTCCAGAAACACTCTAAAGTTTTAATGTAAAGCACTGTTAAAACTACCAAATACTTCAGAGTGTGAAAATCACTGGGTAGCTAAAACAAAAGTTGTCTGGCTGCTGAAGGGAGAGAGGTGGGAGCCAGGCACCCCAGCCACAGTGCCGCCAGCCCAGTGGCCAGGAGGGGCCTTTCCCACATCCACCTGCAGCCCTGGCCTAAGCGCCTTCATTCTCCTCCTGGGGAGGGCGCTAACTAGGATTTTAAAGAGTAAAATGTACATGCTCAAATTTACTGGGTGATTATTAGGAGGTTGGGGGAGGGGTTAGCTAGTATAACTTTAAGCTAGTTGAGGGAAAGAAATAGAACTTAAAAAACTCCATCAATCCAAAAGAATGAAAGAAGAAAAAAGACACAGAGTAATACAACAAGCAGGAAAAACAGAAATGACAGATTTAAACTCAAATATACCCATGAATACATTAAACATAAAAGAACCAAAAGCTCGAGTAAAAAGACAACGGAAAATTCTGTCCAATTTGGTTAACAAAAACTATATGCTGCATTGAATTATAAACCTTCTTTTTTTTCGGGGTGGGGTGGGGGAGGTGCTGTTGTGCAACATGTGGGGTCTCGGTTCCCCGAACAGGGATCAAACCCTCGTCCCTGCATTGGAAGTGCAGAGTCTTAACCACTGGGCCACCAGAGAAGTCCCAAACTGTACACTTTAAATGGATGAATAGTATGATATTAATATGTGAACTGTATCTTGGTAGACATAAAGGAAAAACAACTAGATGCTGTTTATAAAACACAGCTAGACATAAGGATGTAGGAAGGTTAAAATTAAAGGATAGAAAGAGACCGTGCAAATATCAAAGAAAGATGGGGAACGTCAGACGAAAAAGACCTTAAGGCAGATCACATTTTCAGAGAGAGAGAGAGGGGGGGGGGGTCACTTTATAGTGACAAACTGTTCAATTTACCAGGAAGGTAAGGTTTTAAATTTGTAAACACTTAAAAATGTAATCAGATGTAAAATAATACATCTTCTATGATTTCACACCTACATAGCTCAAAAATTAGTCGGTGGGATCTTTTCTCACCTGGAGGTGAAAGTACAGTATTGGAAAGCCTGGCAGCACAGCAAGGGCGCCTCAGTGTCTAGACCCCTGTGACTGTGGGGTGAGCTGACTGTACGAGTGCTGGTGACCCTGGGGACGCAGAGGGTCCAGCCCCAGACAGAGCTCGCACCTTCCCAGATGCCTCTCCTCAGACCAGTGATGCCAATATCAGAGCCCCACCGCAAAGACACACACTAGAGACACGACTGGTGGGGCAACAGAGGGTCCAGCTGGCTCCACCCCGGGGTCAAGTCCAGGCAAGAGTGTGGTCAGACTGTGCAGAGAACCCAGGAAACTCGGGGGTGGGGTGGGGCCGCAGGCAGCGCTCATCTGTAAGGTGGAGGGGCCTGTGGGCCTGCAGTGGGACCTCTGTGCTGGAGCGTGCTGGACCTCCCCTAGTGTGGCATGTTACAGGGAACGAAACACACGTTTGTGACCCATGCCTCCTCACTGCTGTATAGAGGAGGCCTCACTGCTAGAAGGTGGCAGGGTGCATTCTGAGTGGCTTTTGGAATGGGCGGGAGTGACAGCTTGGTGCCTGATCTGTGCTCCTGGCCGTCTACTGCCACCAGCGGGGGGCCAGGCTCAGAAGAGGTGCTCACACTGCTAGAGCAGAGTCAGTGATCTGCACGCATACACACTAGCCATGGGGATGGGTATGTGTACATGCAGACAGGGAGACTGCGGGCACCTCAGTCCCGCCCGCTCAGCAGGCAGTGCCCCTCTTTCTACCTTGCTGAGAGAATCCCGATTTTGTCTGGTGCAAGTAGTCTGGAATCACAGTAATCCTTCTCTACTTAGCCAGTAACCAGTCAAGGGATGGGCATGTGACCAATGAGCATCCTGCTGGCAGGCCTCTGGAAAAAACGTTCCCCGTCATCAGCACAGCACTGCCCCGCTTCCTTCTTCTGCGGGAAGAACCGGTTGCCTCTGGCGATTACAAAAAGCAGGCCAAGGGAATTTCAGGCTCCTGTGTTCAACAGGCAGCTGAAACAATTTTGGGATCGCCTGCCTTTTCACTTTGTTGTGTGAGAGTTAAATGTCCATTATTTAAACCTTCTGCCTATTTGATTATCTGCAGGCAAGAAGATGATACAGACACAGAGTGACCAGAGGCCTGCCCTGGAGAGAAGAGGAGGGATGGGACGGCAGGGCTTAGGGGTGGCGTTTGCTTAAAAGCACCATCAAACGCTTTTAAGACATGGAAATTCATGCATACTTGGGTAACAGAAAATCTTAAAGAACTAAAAGTTTAAAACCGCAGAGAAAAGGGGGACACTCCTAATCCTCAACAGCAGCAGCAAGAGTCTCCACTATTCCTTGGTCTCCAGAAGTTTCTAGAGATAACTGCTTCCCACCTGCATGAATGACTCCTCTCTGGACCCAAGCATACGGCGGATACTCAAATACCTGTCTGTGGGTAGTTGGTTAGATGAATAAATGAACAAATGAATGAATATGTGGTATTTTATGACAAAATGTTCTGCAAATCCACAAATGCACCAATAGCAAGAATGTGACAGAGGAGCTCTAATAACATCTTATCAGTG
This sequence comes from Madoqua kirkii, assembly GCA_006408675.1. Taxonomy (NCBI): domain Eukaryota; kingdom Metazoa; phylum Chordata; class Mammalia; order Artiodactyla; family Bovidae; genus Madoqua; species Madoqua kirkii. The sequence continues at coordinate 9,617 of SJYC01100261.1, forward strand.
ATTTCTATTTGAAAATGGTAGCAGGTATTTTGGGCTTCCCTTGTGGCTCAGCTGGTATAGAATGTGCCTGCAGTGTGGGAGACCTGGGTTCAATTCCTAGGTTGGGAAGATCCCCTGGAGAAGGAAAGGCTACTCACTCCAGTATTCTGGCCTGGAGAATTCCATGGACTATATAAGCCCATGGGGTCACAATGAGTCAGACACGACTGAGTGACTTTCACCTCATTTCAGCAGGTATTCAGACTACACTCTCCTCACTTAAAACCTACTAAAATCAATTAAAAGAATGAAAAGAAAGAAAGAAAGCTTAGTCAATGGCCAGAAAATAGATACCAAACCTATGAAATTTGGAAGAGAGGGGAAATGTCAGAAGCTGCCAAACCTCCTCAGACTTCAGGAATGCAGACGCTCTGACAGTCACAAAGTGTCACAGGTACGAAGGTTCAAAGCGATCTTCCGATGGGTGCGCTGACAGCAAGGATGTGACGGTCCCAGGAGACGTACAGTCACTCCCACGGGGCAGATGGGAGAGTGGGCGAGGCTGAAGGGAGATGCTGAGAGCCCTTCTTTACCCTCCAGAATCCAACTCTGTACTCTCAAAGAAGCTAGAAACAGCACAGACTGACATGAGGAATAAAAGACGAGATCCAGGAGATCAAGAAAAGTGGTAATGCAGGACTTCCTGGTGGTCCAGTGGCTAAGACTCCACACTCCCAGTGCAGGGGGCCCGGGCTCGTCCCTGGTCAGGGGACTGGATCCCACGTGCCCCAACTAAAGATCCCTTGTGCCACCGCGAAGACCCAGCGCAGCCCAATAAACAAACAAAAATATTTTTGCAGAAAAATAAAGTGATGAGGCCACAGAAGAATGTGTGACATAAATCAGCAGAACTCAAAAAGCAAAAGGCAAAATGAAATACAGAGGTAAAAGTTATACTGTACGCATGCTCAGCTGCTCAGTCATGTCTGTCCCTTTACAACCCCATGGACTGAAGTCTGCCAGGTTCCTCTGTCCATGAAATTTTCCAGGCAAGGATACTGGAGTGGGTGGCAAGAAGCCATAAAACATAGTGACAAAGGCTGAGAGGGATGTGGGTACACAGAGGAAATCACACAAAGTGATGCTGGAAGAGAACGGAGGGACAAGGGACTAGAGGAAATATGCCAGACATGGAAGACAAATAAAGGAGATCTGACAAATGCGTACCTTGTGTTCCCACAGGAGAACAGAATGAACAGACGGTGAAACCAAAGATAAAATAAAAGAGGGGAGGAAATATTTCCCAGAAAATAAAACAAAGGAGGTAGAAAATCCGTGCCTTCAGAATTATATAAACTAAATTTCAGGAAAAAAGGACAGAAAATAATACACACCACTGTTAATCCTAGTGACACTACTGAACTTCAAAGGATAAAGATGAACCTACAAAAGGTATCAGGCAGAAAAATCAAGTGACCTCAAATGAGAGAAGAAAGGCTGCGACTCCTTCTCTGCTGTCAGTCTCGGCGGTCGTCTCAGAAAGGTTATACATGGTCCCACGTGGCCAAGCACCCCTCCTTTTTAACATTCATCTTGATTCTAACGGATTAGCTTAACTGTGGGACTAAGGAAATGGCAACCCACTCCAGTGTTCTTTCCTGGAGAATCCCAGGGACGGGGGAGCCTGGTAGGCTGCCGTCTATGGGGTTGCACAGAGTCGGATACGACTAAAGTGATTTAGCAGCAGCTGCAGCAGCAGCAGCAAGGACCCTTGTACTGATTCTCCAGCACCTAGCACATGCCTGGTACTCAGATGTTGGACAAATAAGTGTCAAATTATTTACCAACCCAAAGACAGTGTCCATGCTGACAGTCCTTTACAGGATGGAGACGCTGAGGCACAGGGAGGTTGTCTGACGTCCCAAGTCATACACCTGGGAAGCAGAGAAGCCGGGACCTGGACTCGGGTTTCTGAATGCCCCAGCCCTGCTCTTGTTGCTGGGCTCTCGTATCATGCAAACTGACCACACATTCATATAGCCTGCTTCCCCTCTAGCCTTACTTTTTGTGGCACCAACAAGAAAACTGCTGAAAACAAGACTTGCTTTCCATTTGCTAGGCCATTTCTGGGCAGGTGCACACTTCGCAGGAAGATGTTTGCCGAAACTACCCTGAAACACAGAGCGAGGCGGGAGGCAGAGACTCACACCCAAACTGCCTGACATGGGCTGGTCTGTGTCCTTATCTTACTAGTGTTGATTGAAAAGAATAAAGGCATAAATTATTTACCTGAGATTACGAAGTGCTTATAGTAAAACTAAGGAGCAAATAAGAAGTAAGTGTCTACAGTAAAAATAATACTTAAACACTAAAACATACTCCACAGGCAGTCTCCTTCACTGCTGGCGCCATCTAGTGATTAAGCAGTAGCTTTATATGCGCCACACACCCATTCTCTTCAAAGATATGTATTTTAATCCTTAAAAACAAACAAAAGTCTTTATGTCTAGCTAACAGTCTTGAGTTAGGCCACCTCATGCGAAGAGTTGACTCATTGGAAAAGACTCTGATGCTGGGAGGGACTGGGGGCAGGAGGAGAAGGGGACGAGAGGATGAGATGGCTGGATGGCATCACTGACTCGATGGACATGAGTCTGAGTGAACTCCGGGAGCTGGTGATGGACAGGGAGGCCTGGTGTGCCGCGATTCATGGGGTCGCAAAGAGTTGGACACGACTGAGTGACTGAACTGAGCAGACTTGAGAGGCACAAGGACTGTCAACACAAATTCTGATTCTAAACAGGAGAAACGGGTTGTCCTGATCTGAATCCTGCCTCTGCCGCTGGGTGATGGGCTGGATGATCCTGGGCAAGTCATTATCCTGTTCTCTCACACACGTACCCACACTGGTGTGAAGTAAATGAAGTGGCATGTGTGAGCTGCCTGTGCATGTGTGTGTGTGTATGTGTGTTAGCCACTCAGCCATGTCCAACTCTCTGTGACCCCAAGGACTGTAGCCCGCTAGGCTCCTCTGTCCATGGAATTCTCCAAATAAGAATACTGGAGTAGGCTGTCATTCCCTTCTCCAGGGGAATCTTCCTGATCCAGGGATCGAACCCAGCTCTCCTGTGTTACAGGCTGATTCTTTACCGACTAAGCCACCAGGGAAGATATCAAATGCTCAGAAAAAGTCAGTATGTCTTCTTCCCCTTGAGGTACTAATCCTGAGACTGTGGGAAACTGAGATCCCTTTCCAGCTTCAGGGCCCTTTCATTCGTTCCTCTGCAGGTTATGAGACCTTCCAACTGCAATCACTTACTAACACTCCACCTCTGGCTCCGCTCCTGGGCTGTACGAGGAAAGGCGTTCCTCTTGGCTGGCATGTGCAGAAAGGTGGAGAGCTGCATCCACACACCGCTGCTGGGGACGTAAATGGGAACTACTGCTTGGGAGAACAATTTGGCAACAACCAGTGGGGTCCACGTCGTATCAAGTGTCTAAATGTTCACCAGTAGAAGAGCAGATAAATAAACTAACGTGTATGCAACTCAAAAAACTACAAAGCTGAGAGGAGGAAAGATGGGTTCCTGTATGGCGACCTTTGTACAATTAAATATATATACACAAAGTAATACATTTGTTTCCTGATACTTATTTGCAGCAAAAGAATAAAAACAGACTTCCAGAACACATCCCAAATCCAGGCGGAGATGGCCTTCCAGGGATAAAGCAGATGGGAGACAAAGATTTCAACCCTAACCATAATTTTTACTAAAAATTGGAAGCAAAAAAAAAAAAAGATAAGATGTCAGTACTTGCTCATCCTGGAGAATGAGAACACTAATGTGTTATATTATGTTCTATATCTCAACTGTGGGAGTGCCTGGCTAGGGAAAATGCAAAAGCAGATGGGAGACAAAGATTTCAACCCTAACCATAATCTTCTTTTACTAAAAACTGGAAGCAAAAAAAAAAAAAAACCATAAGATGTCAGTACTTGCTCATCCTGGAGAATGAGAACACTAATGTGTTATATTATGTTCTATATCTCAACTGTGGGAGTGCCTGGCTAGGGAAAATGCAACCGTTCAGCTTTAAAAGACGGCATCAAACAGTACCCCCGACAATGGAGCTGCCAACTCCCACTCTCGCAGCCCCTCCGCATCCCAATCCTTGACACTGTTTGCTGCCTTGCTCTACTTTTCAAATTTTTAAAGCAAATTTCTGGACTGTACATGGGTCCTCAAGCCACCGAGACACACTGGCCTGAAAAATAAGATTGTATGTTCGATTAACAACAAAGGAGCTTGTGGAGGTCACTGTTATCTCTCTCCACTCAGGTACATGTGGTAGCAAGCTTCACTCCCAATTTTCCTATCACATGTCCAGAAGAGTTGAGTGCTACAGCTCTACCTATAGCCTGGGTCCAAAATACCAGCCAGGAAGTGTGCAGCCTTGAGGGGTGGTGGGGCTCACACAGGCCTCTCAAGGTGCTGCGGGGGACCTTTCTGGGCTCTTGGCACCTCTCTGCCTACCCAGGGCTCTTTGCTGTGGAGAAACTAACTCTGCATGTTAAAGTGTGTATATGCTATAAAGTGATGGCTAGTTTCTGAAATACAAAAGGATTCCACAAAATAATCTCCCTAAGACCATCTAAAATGTAACTCAAAGTAGTGGAGGTCAATGAACAGAAATAAAATCAATATGAACATAGTTTGACACTGCAAGTCTTTAAGGAGAGTTACTACAAACTGGAGAATCCCCATGGACAGAGGAGCCTGGCAGGCTACAGTCCATGGGGTCACAAAGGAAAGAGCAGGATGACTAACATCAGATGGACATCTACATTAAGACGTGAAGATGTTTCTGTTTCTGAAGGACTTGTGTTGAAAGATAAAGGAAAGAGTTTTAAATTTCTACCTAATAAGGTATAAAATGAGACTGGACCAATGATAAAAAATAAGCCCCCCAAACAAGCCATTAACAGCTTAAGAGAGAAAAGGGACCTATTTCCTAACACTCGGCACAATCTCCTGTGAGTTAATGTCAAGGTGTAGGAGAAACGCTGGAACGCGGCAAGCACCTGGTTTCTGTGCGGTGCGGCATACATGGCGTCGCTGAGACTTCCCTCTTCCATGTGAGCGCTGGCGTCTCCAGACTGCCTGCGGCTGGAGGACAGGTGCGAGTCAGTGTCCTCCTCCTCCTCATAGCCCAGCATTTCAAAGGATGGCAGAGAAGATCTTCTTCCCGCTTCATTCTGCCAGTGTGGTCTGTATTAGAACATTCAAGACAAAAGAACAAGCCACTTAACACCTCACAGTGGTTTACACACATGTCATAAATGCACTGCCTCCAAGTTCCACTGTGATGTCCAATGACCACACGACAAAACAGGCAGAAGCTAAAGGGGAAACCATCCACTGTTCCATCTCTTTGTACACTGGTAGAATTTCTTTCCAGTTTTTCACCTAGATTTTTATAGTTATAATCACTGTATACATATACAATTTGCCTCCTCGTTAGTAAGTTTTTAAAGTCAGACTTGAGAAGATACAGCAGTTCAATCAGCTACTCCCCTTAGTTAGGTTCCCTCCCCCTTCCAGTTTTTACCAACACAAACAGCTCTGCAATGAACATCAACGGGCAATCTCTTCTGTACTGAGGATTCATCCCATAAAACCACCATATGGAGAAAGGCTGAGTCAAGCAGTATGGACATTTCAGAGCTCCACATGCATCCACATAGAATCACTTCCCCAACCTGTGACTATGTAGTAATAATTGTCTAAAACCTGCCAAAAGAATGGAAGTGAAATGAAACTCGCTCAACTGCGTCTGAGTCTTTGCAATCCCACGGACTCTTCAGTCCATGGAATTCTCCAGGCCAGAATATACTGGAGTGGGTAGCCTTTCCCTTCTCCAGGGGCTCTTCCCAACCCAGGGATCAAACCCAGGCCTCCTGCATTGCAGGCAGATTCTTTACCAACTAAGCCACAAGGGAAGCTCAAAGAATGTAAACCTCACTGCAAAAATGTGCATTTCTTACTGAGACTGGGAGTTTTTCCTTAAATTTGTGTGTGAGTCTTGGTTCTTCTATTGTGAATTGTCTGCTCATGTCCTCTGTTCCTTCATCTACTCTGGTTCTAGTACATCCATTCCAATTTGAAATGAACTTTTCCACCTACAAAAATTAAAACTGTGACTTTGTATTTACTAGAAATATTTTCCCAATTCTGTTGATTTTATTTTGGCTATGTAAATTTTTTTAACATACAGATGATTTAAAACTAAAAAATTTTCTTTTAACCTTCCAAATTCTTAGCTCAGAAGTAAACAGTAGTCATTTCCTTCTGAGAGGTTTGATTAGACTGGATACAGGACTTCGTGATATTTCTATGTATATACAAATTAAATCTTTCATTCAATAGGAATTTGTTTCAGTGCATGAATTACGCAAGGCTGAAACCTGATTTTTTTCCAATGCTGCTAATGAATAAACTGTTGAATCCCGTCCTTTCCCTTTGATCTGCAGGGCTGCCTTTATTAGAGTTTCAATATGCCTGCAACACTAGGCTCACCTCAGGGCACCCTTGTGCACCTCTCATCGCTGATCCAACACTCCTTTAACTACTTCAATATGTCTTAAAATATGACCGGGCTAATGCCACCCTCCCCGAGTCAATATTCTTCCCTTCCAGATACCCTTTTACGGTCTTATCTGATTATTCTTTTCAGAGAATTTAAGAATCACTTCCTCATCTTCAGCTCTTATTCAGCCATAGTATAAATTCTCAGCAGGAGAAAAGCAGGCTACATTCAAACATCTCAAAAATGGAATCAAGATTAAAATGCAAAAACCAAAAGTATAAACACATCCTAGTGTAGCTCAGTCGGTAAAGAATCCACCTGCGGTGCAGGTTCAATTCCTGGGTCTGGAAGATCCTCTGGAGAAGGAAATGGCAACCCACTCCAGTATTCTTGCCAGGAAAATCCCATGGACAGAGGGGCCTGGCAGGCTTCAGTTCATGGGGTTGAAAGAGTCGGACACAACTTAGCAACTAAACCACCAACATCCTAGAAGGAAATATGTGAGCATTTGTATAACGCTGCAATAAGGAAAATCTTTCTAGATTTGACAATAGTGTCAGAACTACAAACACTGATACTTCTTACTACATAAAAAATACAGAATTTCTTGGTATGTTTAAAAAAAAACACTCTCAAATATCAAAATTGAAGGCCTGGCAGGCTTCAGTTCATGGGGTTGAAAGAGTCGGACACAACTTAGCAACTAAACCACCAACATCCTAGAAGGAAATATGTGAGCATTTGTATAACGCTGCAATAAGGAAAATCTTTCTAGATTTGACAATAGTGTCAGAACTACAAACACTGATACTTCTTACTACATAAAAAATACAGAATTTCTTGGTATGTTTAAAAAAAAACACTCTCAAATATCAAAATTGAATAAACATGGCAGATAAAAGTCAAATCTGGTGATGTATTCCCCACTCCAACCCCACGAGCCCTTAAAGCGTCTTCTCACTGCTCCTCGGGGAGACACGAAACCTTGGAACAGGACACCAAAGGTCCCCCAAGCCTGCCCACTCCTCCAGCACCATCTCAGATGACTCCCCACTTCACTTAACTCCTCCCAGCCACAAATATCCTCCCGCTCAGATGCTCACATGTGTCATACTCCCTCTTCTCTGTCTAAAAAGCTCATCCCTGCACCATGCTTCATTCCGTACTCCAAAGTCAAATTTGCCTGTTACTCCAGGAGTACATCAAGGCTGTATATTGTCATCCTGCTTATTTAACTTATATGCAGAGTACATCACGAGAAATGCTGGGCTGAAAAAATCACGAGCTGGAATCAAGATTGCTGGGAGAAATATCAAGATATGTAGATGACACTACCCTTATGGCAGAAAGTGAAGAGGAACTAAAAAGCTTCTTGATGAAAGTGAAAGAGGAGGGTGAAAAGGTTGGCTTAAAGCTCAACATTCAGAAAATGAAGATCATGGCCTCTGGTCCCATCACTTCATGGGAAATAGATGGGGAAACAGTGGAAACAGTGTCAGACTTTATTTTGGGGTCTCCAAAATCACTGCAGATGGTGACTGCAGTCATGAAATTAAAAGACACTTACTCCTTGGAAGGAAAGTTATAACCAACCCGGATAACATATTAAAAAGCAGAGACATTACTTTGCCAACAAAGGTCTGCCTAGTCAAGGCTATGGTTTTTCCAGTGGTCACGTATGGATGTGAGAGTTGGACTGTGAAGAAAGCTGAGCACTGAAGAATTGATGCTTTTGAACTGTGGTGTTGGAGAAGACTCTTGATAGTCCCTTGGACCACAAGGAGATCCAACCAGTCCATTCTAAAGGAGATCAGGCCTGAGTGTTCATTGGAAGGACTGATGTTGAAGCTGAAACTCCAGTACTTTGCCCACCTCATGCAAAGAGTTGACTCATTGGAAAAGACTCTGATGCTGGGAGGGATTGGGGGCAGGAGGAGAAGGGGACACCGAGGATGAGATGGCTGGATGGCATCACTGACTTGATGGACATGAGTTTCAGTGAACTCTGGGAGTTGGTGATGGACAGAGAGGCCTGGCGTGCTGCGATTCATGGGGTCGCAAAGAGTCGGACACGACTGAGCAACTGAACTGAACAGAACTGCACCATGCTGACCAACTCCCAGCCCTCAGGCCATTCCCAGCTGGTTCCTGTACATCCTCCAGCTCTTCCCCAATGCCTCCTCCCCCAGGAGGAAACCTTCCTGATCCTTAGCCCTATGTCAGTGCTAACCCAGCTCAAGCAATAGAGAAAATGAGGTTAAAGAAGAATGGTTACAGTACAGGCATCAACAAAGGTAAATTCAACAGTGTGACTGTTCAGAGAGGACACTCATGAGAAGCTGTGACTGACAATTCTCACCATCTAAGGTTATGGCTAAAAGCAGTGAATTCATGGTCTCGGTGCTGCCATGAAAGCAACTGGTGTCTTCATAAGCTATAATTAACAACATCCACTCTGGAGAAAATTTGGACACAATTCAAGACTGATTCAGAGAAGGCAATGGCAGCCCACTCCAATATTCTTGCCTGGGAAATCCCACAGCAGAGGAGCCTGGTGGGCTGCAGTCCATGGGGTCACGAAGAGTCGGACACGACTGAGCGACTTCACTTTCACTTTTCACTTTCATGCACTGGAGAAGGAAATGGCAACCCGCTCCAGTGTTCTTGCCTGGAGAATCCCAGGGACGGGGGAGCCTGGTGGGCTGCCGTCTATGGGGTTGCAGAGTCGGACACGACTGGCGCGACTTAGCAGCAGCAGCAAGACTGATTAATGTTCCAGGACACTATTTCTTTGACACTGGTGATGAAAACCTGCGTGCTAAGCTCTAGTCACAACCACATGTGCACACATACACACCCCCCCACGCAGAGCTGCTCCCCCTCTGCCCTGAGAAGAAGCTGAGCCCGGGACCTGGTCCTTACGGATGCCTCAGCTCCGAGGTAGTGGCGTAGGGCTCAATCAAGCTGTCCTTCTCCACGTAGGTCATGTCGCTCTCAGAGCGGGCTCTCCGGCGAGGCTGAGGAATGGCAACGGTCCGGCCAGTCAGTGTTGTCGCTAGAATGGCTGCCGCCAGAGCGGATCTGTAGACAAAATCACCCCAGAGAGTCAGTGAGACAGGAACCCCCAAGCTGAAGGCTGAACAACAGGACACGTGACTTAGTCAAGGTTCACTTCCAGCTCTACAGTGTGCAGAGCGTATCCACTGCCTACATGCCTGCCGTCAGCCGGCTCTGTGCCGCCACTTCATTCTCACCGCAAATGCAGGAAGAGATAATCTGTCATCTCCGTTTTTCACAGACATTAAACGACCTGTCTAAGGTTTCCTAGTTAATGGAAGATGAAACCAGGTCTGTGATCCAAGCAGTCTATATTCAGGTCGTGTTCCTATTAGAATGAAAGATCGGAATGGAAAAGAAAAAAGAGAGAAGTAAAAAGATATAAAAGAAATGAAAAGGAATTTGAAAGCCTTGCAAATTATTCAAAACTATAACACAGGAAAGTGTGAAAGTGTTAGTCGCTCAGTCGTGTCTGACTCTTTGCAATCCCATGGACTATAGCCGGCCAGGCTCCTCCGCCTGTGCAATTCTCCAGGCAAGAATACTGGAATGGGCAGCCATTCCTTTCTCCTGGGGATCTTTCCAACCCAGGGATCAAACTGAATCTCCGGCACTGCAGGCAGATTCTTTACCATCTGAGCCACCAGGGAAGCCCTATAATATAGGAAAGACAGAAGATCAGGTTTACCCTCCCACATGAAAAATCAAAATAAACAATTAATTGTCCCAGTTTACTGCCTGGTTACAGTAATGTCCAGGTTACAGCACAGAGAGGAGGAAATGAGGTGGAGCCGGACAGACTCTTCTTGAGTTGTGGGAATGAAGTGGAGAGTCAGGGAATACCAGGGTGGATAGAATCTGCAGGACAGAGTACCAGAGAGGAGAGAGCTGAACTGAGAGATCTCCAGACACCCGCAAGAGGCCCCACCAAGAGCTCAGCAAAATGCTCCTCAGTGCGTGAGTGCAGAGACACTGCCCACGGCGGGGGGAGACCCGTCCAGGAGGATGGGAGGAACAGTGCTAGATGCTCACACACAGCTGAGGACAGTGCCTGTTCCCAGCAGACAGACAGGGAACACTGTAATTCAGGGGACACTGGGCACAGCACTCAGAGTACTGGAGAATGAACAGCCCGAGCCTGAAAACTGCTCTGACCCTGCCTACCAAGGCATAAAAGCAAGACCCAAAAGATCAGCTCCAAGCAATTTAATTGTATCCCAGAACAAAATCCAACTAGACTTACAGGCACACAGCACTCAGCAAGGTGAAACTCACAACAGTGTCTAGCATGCAATCAAAATAACCAGACATGCAAACAGACAGAAAAACATGACCTAAAACAAAGAGAATAACCAATCAGAACCCATCCAGAACTGAACTCACATTAGAAGCAGCAGAGACTGACATTAAGACAGTTATTACAATTGTGTTTCATATGTTCAAAAAGCTAAGCAGGGACATCAAATATTATTAAAAAGTCCTGAACTTCAGGAGATGGAAATTACACTGGATGGGGTTAACAGTTAGGTTAGATATTGCATAAAAATTAGTGAAACTTGAAGGTAAAATAATAGAAAATAACCAAAATCAAACACAGAGGGGGGGGGTAGAGAATAGTAAGATCTAGATTAGAAAAGGTATTGTTTCATGTTTTAAGTCACAGTGTTTTAGGAATTCCCTGGCAGTTCAGTGGTTAGGACCCTCACATTCACTGCTAAGGACCTGGGTTCAATCCCTAATCAGGGAACTAAGATCCCACAAGCTGCTCGGCATGGCAGGAAGAAAAAAAAGCCACTAAGTTTTGGTGTAATTCGTTACACGCCCAATAAATAACTTCCATCAAATGGTGCTAGAACAATTGGCTACCCACATGCAAAAAAGACTTCCCTGGCGGTCCAGTGGCTAAGAATCCATCTTCCAATGCAGGGGTTCAATCCCTGGCTGGGGAACTAAGATTGCATATGCCCCCAGGCATCTAAGCCCCTGAACTGCAACTACTGAGCCCACCTGCTCTGGAGCTCGCTCGTGCATGTGCCACCGCTACCTGCACGCTGCACCAAAAAAAGATCCTGTCTGCTGAAACAAAGACCCAGTGCAGTCAAAAATAAATAAGTAAACAAAAACATTTTTAAAAATAAATAAACACAATGGAATTATATTCTTAAAAAGTGAACTTGAATCCATACCCTGCACACTATATACAAAAATTAACTCAAAATGCACCACAGACCTAAATGTGAAGGCTGAAAGTATAAAGCCTCTAGAAGAAGCTATAGGAAAAGAATGCTTTATGACCTTGGGTAGGCAAATATTTCTTAGATATGGTACTGAAATCTTGATCTATAAAAGAAAAAGTTGACAAGCTGAACTTCATAAACATTCAGAATTTCTGCTCTCTGCAAAACTATTAAGAAAATGAAAAGACAAGCCACAGATAAGAAGAAAATATTTTAAAATCATGTATTTGATAAAGAACCTATTTTATAGTCACTAACAGTCAATCCTAAAGGAAATCAATCCTAAATATTCACTGGAAGGACTAATGCTGAAGCTGAAGCGCCAATAGTTTGGCTACCTGATGAGAAGAGCTGGAAAAGACCCTGATGCTGGGAAAGATTGAAGGCAGGAGGAGAAGGGGACGAAAGAGGATGAGATGCTTGGATGGCATCACTGACTCGACGGACAGGAGTTTGAGCAAGCTCTGGGAGTTGGTAATGGACAGGGAAGCCTGGTGTGCTGCAGTCCATGGGATCACAAAGATTTGGACACGACTAACCAACTGAATAGAACTGAATAGGAAAACAATTCAGTTTTTTCAAGTGGACAAAAGATGTTAACAGATACTTTACCAAGAAAGTTTTACAAGGGCAAATGAGCACATCAAAAGATGCTCAACACCATTAGTTAGCAGAGAAATGCAAAATAGAAACATAAGGATACCGCCACATACCTATTAGAGTGTCCAAAAGTTAAAAGATTGGTCAAGATAATCCCCTCAACCTGGACTAGCACAACGGCTCCCACAAGAGAGATGGCGAGAAGAAGAGGCCATCTGCCATCAACGAGGCAGCGGCCAGAGAGTGACCCACCAGCATTCACAAGCACATCCAGGGAACAAGCTGCAAGAAAGGTGGCCTGGGGACCCTTGATGAGATCCAGGAAGTTGCCAGGAGCTATACAGATGTGCACATCGACTCCAGGCTCAACAGGACTGTCTGGGCCAAACGGATAAGGAATGCCCTACACTTTATCAGTGCAGTTGTCCAGAAGGCATAATGAAGATAAAGATTCACCAAACAAGCTCTGGATATTGTTACCTATGCACCTGTCACCACCTTCAAAAACCTAAGAACAGGGGACTTTCCCAGTGGTCCAGCAGCTAAGAATCCACTTTGCAACGCAGGGGACACAGGTTCTGTCCTCAGTCAGGTCGTGAAGAGCCCACACACCACATAGCAACTAAGCCCACCTGCTGACTGCCACAACTACAGAGTCTGTGCACCACAACAAAGATCCCATACGATGCAATGAAGACGCTGTGCAGCCAAATAAATAAATGTTTTCTAAAAGGTTATAAAAAATTTCTATACAGTCAACATGAACGAGAACTAATACCTAATCATCAAATAAAGTTATAAAACCACACACACACACCTGACCAAATCAAGTGTTGCTAAGGATATGAAGAAATGGAAACTCACACTGTGCTGCTAGACCACACATAGAATAATCAGTTGGGAAATAGTTTGGCAGTTTCTTAACAGGTTAAATATGTCCTGACTATGCTAAAGCTTTTGGCTGTGTGAATCACAACAAACTGTGGAAAATTCTTCAAGAGATGAGAATACCAGACCTTACCTGTCTCCTGAGAAACCTGTGTGCAGGTTGAGAAGGAACTGGACAAGGAACAACTGACTGGTTCCAAATTGGGAAAGGAGTGCGTCAAGGTTGTATATTGCCATCCTGCTTATTTAACTTATATGCAGAGTACGTCATGTGAAATGCCAGGCTGCATGAATCACAAGTTGGAATCAAGATTGCTGGGAGAAATACCAAAAACCTCAGATAGGCAGATGATACCACTCTAACGGCAGAAAGTGAAGAGGAACTAAAGAGCCTCCTGATGAGTGTGAAAGATGAAAGTGAAAAAGCTGGCTTGAAAGTTAACATTCGAAAATCAAAGATCATGGCATCCAGTCCCATCACTTCATGGCAAATAGAAGGGAGAAAAGTGGAAGTAGTGGCAGATTTTATTTTCTTGAGCTCTAAAATCACTGCAGATGGTGACTGCAGCCACAAACTGGAATAATGCCAGTGGAATAACATTAATTTGAATGTTGGTTTTCAGAAAAAAAATTATCTAGAAATAACCCAAATTTACCAAAACCATGTTGATTATTTGGGACTTATAAAAAATTACAATCCAGAAATATATTTTTGGAAAACATAGGAAACAATAGAGATTTTCTAATGAGTCTACAGCACATTGGTCATAATACAGCTGCTGCTGCTGCTGCTACTGCTAAGTCGCTTCAGTCGTGTCCGACTCTATGCGACCCCATAGACGGGGGTCCACTGTCTCTGGGATTCTCCAGGCAAGAACACTGGAGTGGGTTGCCATTTCCTTCTCCAATGCATGAAAGTGCAAAGTGAAAGTGAAGTCACTCAGTCGTGCCCAACTGCTGGCGACCCCATGGACTGCAGCCTTCCAGACTCCTCCGTCCATAGGATTTTCCAGGCAAGAGTACTGGAGTGGGGTGCCACTGCACATTTAAGTTCTTTTTTTTTTTTTGCTTTTATTCGGCTGTGCCAGGTCTTAGTTACAAAATGTAGGATCCAGTTTCTCTGACTAGGGATTGAACCTGGGCCCCCTGCATTGGGAGCACAGAGTCTTAGACACTGGACCACCAGGGGAGTCTCCAAAAACATTTAGGTTCTAAGGACACAACTTAATGGTTGTTCACACAAAAACTGAAGAGCCAGACCAACCTACAAACCATCGCAGCAATGCCACCACCCACCAACCACGAGGCTCTAGGTCAATGACTAACACCTAAATCAAAACAGAGCCACCAACAGGACCTCTCTCCCAGGTGTGTTGAGAGGACGATATGAAACAAGACTTCTTAAGCACTAGCCAGAGTCCTTGGCACAAAATAAACACTAATAAATGGCTATTCTTGTTATCAAGACTGCACTGAAGGAAAAAACAAACACTAAAAATACTTCACTTCCCAGGTAGTGCTAGTGGTAAAGACCCCGCCTGCCAATACAAGAGACATGAGAGATGAGGGTTGATCTGTTTCGGGAAGATCTCTGGGAAAAGGGCATCACAACCTACTCCAGGATTCTCGCCTGGAAAATCACTGGACAGAGGAGTCTGGCGAGCTACAGTCCATGGGGTCGCAAAAGAGTTGGACACGACTGATGCGATTTAGCGCAAAAATACTTTGAAGTGTTTATTATCAGGGAGTGAGGGGGAGTGAAGTCGCTCAGTCATGTCCGACTCTTTGTGACCCCATGGACTGTAGCCTACCAGGTTCCACCATCCATGGGATTTTCTAGGCAAGAATACTGGAGTGGGTTGCCCTTTCCTTCTCCAGGAGATCTTCCCGACCCAGGGATTGAACCTGGGTCTCCCACATGGTAGGCATTGTAGGCAGATGCTTTACCATCTGAGCCACCAGGAGGCATACAATACTTCCAGTTTCAAAGAACACTACACTACCCTTGAATAAACTTATCTCTCACTGTTAAGAGTTAAAGCCACACATCCACGTATTTTATGAATAAAGAATAATCTAAAATTCTTCTGTGTCCAAAATCTTAAGAGGACACAGGCAGGGGCCTTAAGTACAAAAGAAAGTCCATTCTCTGGTGTAACAGGATCACCAGAGGAAGGGGAATCCCAGGCTTTGGCAAGTGATCTTGCTTCTCTTTCCTTCCTGCAAAGCAGTTCTTGAGTTTAAAAAGAAAATTATGTACATAGTTTAAACACTCTTTAACATACTCTCCACCTAAATGTTTGGGCTTTAGTGCTTTCTAATTTGAAACTTTGCTTTGGAGGAGGAAACGGCAACCCACTCCAGTATTTTCGCCTGGAGAATCCCCTGGACAAAGAAGCCTGGTGGGAAATGTGAAACTCCACAGACCTGATGGTGCACAGACCAAGAGCCCGTGGAGAAACCATAAGAAGCGCTTCACTATGGAACCAGGATAGCATTTCAAAGGACATGATCCTAAGCACTCTACTTTTGATTTTCTTACCCATTTACCAGCTCTGGGACTCAGCACCTGATGGCTGAGCTTAGGGGCAACCTTGGAGCCTGCTCACCTGACTCACCTTGGTCTCTCTGGAGAGGGGTGGGGCTGCGCGGAGGGGGTGTGCGGGGCACAGCAGGCTTCGGTGCGATGCTGGCTGCAGGGAGAAGGCCATGGATGATGTGTTTCTGTGCAAACGAAACCCAGCAGAGGTCAGCGGAGTCGTCTCCAGGTCTTGCAACCAGCCCTCCCTGGGTCTGGGAGGGGACACCTGCCCTGGTCACCTAGGGATCTAGTCCCATCAGAAGGCCCAATCCTCCCCCCACCATCTTCTATCTTCTATCTAGTCAGGCAAGCATGGCCCCCTAGGGAGCTTCCCACTGTGGGGCCCTCTTCCTTCCTCAGAACAGCTTCCCCGATGATGACCCAGAGTCACCCTCCAGCACCCCACTTGGCTCCCAGCACTACTCCTGCTGACCCTACTCACTTGCTGCACACCCTCTCCTCTCCCCTCCCGCAGAATAGAAGCTTCCTGAGACAACCTGCTTGTCTTTATCAACCCTGGCACTTAGCACACTGCCTAACACCTGGTAAGGGCTTAATAAGGATTTTAGGTCATTTATCTTGAAGATGCCTAATATCTGGTTCCTACACACAATGAAAAGTCAGACAACCCGGCTTTAGGCAGGGCTGTCTGTGAGTGCAGCCCAATCTTCATTTTCTGTGCACCAGCCATTCTTGTGAACATACTAAGGGCACAATGCCATGACAGCATTGAAGAAACCTGGTCCTCATCCTTAAGGAGGGACAGTCCAGAAGAAAAACACCAGCTGTTTATAATACGACACAGAATTATGGAAAGCACCACGGGAGAGGTAAAGACAGTGTGCTGAGGTGACCCAGGGAGAGAAGGGCTCCCTCAGGTCTGGGGCCAGCAAGGGGACCACTGACGTCCTGTTGGAGAAAATCTCAGAGCATTTAGACGGGGTCTTTGAATATGCCCACTGCTTTCACATTTAGGAAATGGGGTAGAAAGACATTCCAGGAGGAGGGAGCAACATGAACAAAGGGCAAAGGGATAAAGCAAGACATTAGTGACAACACAGTGAAAATAAATACTCCAGTTACTGGAGTACACAGCCATCTGAGATGGAGCGGCTAGAACAGTTGGCTGGGGGTACAGTGAGGACTGTTTCCATTTAAGAGTTTTGATACCAGACTAAGGAAGTCTTGTGACTTAGAAGCACTCACTGAAACTGGAGCTGGGAAAGACTAGTCAGGCTGGGATGGGCACAAGGTACCAAGGAGTGGAAGGCACAACCAAGGGGAAGAGCCAGGGGTCTGAGCATCCTTCAGGAGCGAGGGATGAGCAGCCTTCCCGCCCCCATGCTCCCTGTCCACGTGTACGGCCAATCCCAAGAGCAGGTGCGGCAGAGCCGCCACTGCTCTGCCACCATTCTCCAGTATATACACTTGTCTGCCGCCTCTCCTACCCCTCACTGCCTGGCAGAGGCTCAAGGACAAAAAAGCCTTTTCTTCACCTTTGAATCCCCAGGGGACAGCATCCAGCAGGTCCTCCAAAAAGGCCTTGTGAGTTCTGTTTATTTTTTTGATGGAGTGAATCTCCTTTAGCAGGCTGAGTGTATCTCCCCTGTACCATGATAGTCACTTCCTAACTGTGGTTCTTCTGCCTCCAGTCTCTAAAACACAGGATGGTCCTATCTCAACCCAGCATGAAAACTCCTGTGGGCAGCCTCCTCTCTTGTTGACAGAGAAATGTCCTCTCGTGTCCCAGAAGGCTGCTGAGGCTGCTGTCGGCTGGTTCCTAGCAATGCCCGGCCCTCCTTGTCCCTACCGTAAGGGTATCTCCATGCTGTGGCACTCAAAACTGCCTTCCCATTTCCACACATCAGATGATTCATCCTTTGTGAGGCTTTTGTATATGCTGTTTTCTCCACCTGTAATACTCCTTCCTTATTCCTCCCAAGGCCCGGGTCAACTCTCCAGGCTGACTTTGCAGCCCCTTCCCTGGTACCCACTGCTAGAGCATTTTTTGCCTTACCATTTGGTGCTGAATGACTTATGGGTTTGTCTATCCTTTAGCCAGCATGGCCACAGGCTCTCAATCAATTGTGGGGTATCTGGCACACACGCACACACACACACACACACACACACACACACAGCAGAAATTCAGTAACACAATAAAAACATCAATAAACATGCTGAGTTAGCAAAATTGCAATGGCAAAATATGCTTCAACTATCCCTTCACTGCTTCTCAACATCCACCTGTCTAAAATGACTTCAGGGGACTTCCCTGGTGGTCCAGTGGTAAAGAGTCCTCCTTCCAATGGAGGGGAAGCAGTCTCAAACCCTGGTAGGGAACTAAGGTCCCACATGCCTCAGGGCAACTAAGCCCATGTGCCACAACCAGAGAAGTCTTCATCCCTTGCAAGAAAACCCAGCACAGACCCCCGCCCCTAAAAGATGACTTTAGCAAGTCATACAGCCAAGAACAGCAAGCTGAGTTAGACGAGCTTTAGGAATTCCAATTTGAAAGGGAGTTCAGGAGTACTCTTATCAAAATGCTTTCTTTGCATTTAAAGTACTGAGTTTATGAAGAACTGGATCTAAGCAGGTTTGGGGGTTCACCAGGCAAGTATGAAAAAGAAACACAGGAGGAAGGCGACTTGGGTGGAAAGTAGTGGTTATGATGATGACCCACGGAATGAGAAATCAGGAATGGGAAAGACAGCACTGAGTACACTGGTAGGATAAATAGACTGGGGGTGGGAGTGGGCGCAAAAACTGTCGGTATCAGGCTCACTAGTAAGAAGAGGGGTCAACGAATGAGCCTGGAAGTGTGCCGGCAGTGAAAGAATCTCCACGGGAAGTTTTGGAGGGAAGCATTCCAGGCAGAAGAAAAAGTAAAGGCTGAAGGAACAGCAAGATGGAAACAGCTGGAGCATCCATGTGTGTGACTTGAGGGCATTAGGCACGAATCAGAATTGCATTTTAAAAGAATCCCTTAGGGTGCTTTGTGAAGAACGGACACAGGGAAACGGAGCTGCTGCAGCAGTCCAGGCAGATGCTGGAGGACGGGGTAGGAACCGGGATGGCTAGTCGACGCACACGGTGGAGTGTACGTGGTACGTGGCGGAGGGAAGAATCCAGAATGACATCCCACCTGGAACTAGACAGTAGTGTGTCGGCAGGAGCGAACTCCCCGACACCCAAGCGAAAGTTACAGGCGAGACAGGGAGAGTCCTATCAACTAAGGCCGACACTAGAATAGAAAATTAATGTTCTAAACACTAAACAGCTGGGCTTCTCGAAAGGAAAACCACTTCCTGTTGAGCCGCTATCTTGCCTCCATCCCAAATCCCAACCCCTCCCCACTTAACTCCCGGCCCCAAGGGCCAGAACGCAGGCTGGGTGCAGATATACTTACATACTTCCTCTTGCGGCCTCTCCGAAACCCCAGGAGCATCCTTGCTGTGGTTGATGGCCAGACCGTTACTGGACTGCACGGAAGATGGGAGGTGAGGACCACTCCCTAAAGTCTGCCGACGCCTCGAGTTGGCTTAGCCCCAGACTCCTTTTCTCAGCTACGGACTTCGCAACAACTACTTCTGCCATTGGCTCCGCTTTTGCTCCGACCAATCAGGGAGGAGGTTACTTCACGTCCGTCGCTCTTGGCAACTAGTGGGTACCACGCAAATCCTCACAGGCGCCTCGCTGTCCATTCTCTTATTGGTCAGATCAGATGTCGATCTCTGAGGCTATAGCCTATCCGGCGCCGGAGGAGGCGGAGGGCGGGCAAGATGAGAGAGTAGCGAGGCGTTCCGGAGGCAACCTGGATGTGTCGCTTAGCAGGTAATGTTGCAGGACACCCAGACCTGGCGCCGAGGTGGCCAGCTCGGCCCCCGCCCTGGACTGGACTAAGGAACCACGGCGCAGACCGAGCTAGGGTTTCAGGGGCAAGACAGGTGACGGAAATAAAGGACGCTTTTTCCAGGACACGAATCTCCTGGTTCTTAAACTTTGGCCTGTAATCTAGCCTTTTAAAGAACACTGCAGTCGGGCTCCTGCCAAAGAGGCCCGGGCTTCGAGTGAAATGGGCTGTGTGCTAGAGAATCTGCTTAAGTGCCGTCTTGCATTTCCCTCATTAGATCGAGGCCGCCGATGGAAGGCAACCCCCCTGATGGCACTGGCCCCATGCATGTACCATTTGGGCATATTGTGGCCAATGAGAAATGGCGCGGTTCGCAGCTGGCACAGGGAATGCAAGGTCAGTGGGCTCCCTCTGAACAAGCCCTCTCTCACCTCACCCTACTTTTTAAAAAGTTCCATCTATTGCCGTGTTTTCATCTAATAAACACGGAACTTATTTTCTTCTCTGTGTTTTAAGGGAAAATTAAACTCGTTTTTGAGGATGGCCTGACACCGGTAGATTTTTACTTATCTAGCAAATCCTGCATTCTTTATATCACCGAAGCTGAGTTGGTGGCAGGAAATGGCTACAGAAAGAGACTTGTTCGGGTTAGAAATGTAAGTACTGAGTTAAACAAATGGACTTCTTCCCCCTCCCTTGGAATAATCTGTATAAAACCATTGGCCACTGCACCCTTGGATAGCTGCTTTATCTTGAATGAATTTTGTTACAGAATAGTTTCCTGTTTCTTTCCTTTTTTCTTTTATTTTGAAGTCCAATAAACTTCAAGGGATTGTGATAGTTGAAAAAACACAGATGAGTGAACAGTATTTTCCAGCTGTACAGAAGTTTACTGTTCTGGATCTTGGGATGGTGTTGCTTCCAGTAGCCAGCCAGATGGAAGCATCCTGCCTCATTATTCAGTTGGTAAGTATCCATTCCTACTCCTCCACAGTAGCCCTGGTTTAGGACTTTTGACTGATCTTCCTGGATCCTTTTCTGACACCTGCCCTTATTATCTGTACAATCCATGAAGTCAGTCTTTATCCATCTCTGGATTGGTTTCTGACATCTTTTTGATGAATTTAAGTTCAGAAGCTCCCTCTGCAGCTAGCTGAGCTTGCTGCCTTGTCTAGGCAAGCATATAACAAGGTGAACACGTTGGAGACCTGGTTTTAACCTCTTAGGCTGTGATGACTCCTTCGTGCACTATTCTGCATTTAAGCTGGTGACATTGTTAGTGGCTACTTATCCTCATCCCCGCGTATCTTCTGTTAAAGCATCAGAAATTCTCTCCGCAAGTTTCTTTTTAACCTAATGGTTTTCCATTGTCCTCACTGATTATTCAGCATGGTTGTACATTAGAATTTCCTGGGGAACTTTTAAAAAATTTTTATTGGAATATAGTTGATTTACAGTGTTGTGTTTCAGGTATACATCAGAGTGATTCAGTTACACATACATTCATTCTTTTTGAGATATTTTTTCTCATATAGAGTATCATAGAATATTGAGTAGAGTTCCCATACTATACAGTGGTTCCTTGTTGATTGTACATACACTATATAGTGGTGTGTGTATGTTAATCTTAAGATCCTGTTTTATCCTTCCTCCCACCACGCCCACCACCCCCGTTTCCCCTTTGGTAACCATAACTTTGTTTTTAATATCTGTAAGTCTGTTTCTGTTTTGCAAATAAGTTCCTTTGTATCATTTATTTAAAAAATTAGATTCCATACAGAGTGATATCATATGAGATTAGAATTTCCTGGGGAACTTTTAAAGTGATA
Organism: Madoqua kirkii; assembly: GCA_006408675.1. Lineage (NCBI taxonomy): Eukaryota > Metazoa > Chordata > Mammalia > Artiodactyla > Bovidae > Madoqua > Madoqua kirkii. The sequence continues at coordinate 31,229 of SJYC01100261.1, forward strand.
CATGAGCCTTACTTCAGACCAACTAAGAATCCAAACATGGGGGTCAGGCTTATGCATCAATTTTTACTGTGCTGTTTCTAAATCTATCCCTCTGATGTGCAGCTGGGGTTGAGAACCACATTGGAAATGCAAACAGCCCTATATAGTTCACAAACCCGCCTCCAGACACTGCTCTTCTCTTACCTCACTCTTCCTGACTCACTTTGATTTAACGCCATTACTATGTGCCTTCCTGTATCCACCACTAACTGAAGACTGGGTTTCTCCTTTGATAGGCAAGCTTCTTCCAAGCCTTGTATCAGGCAGGTGGAGCCATCATGTAATCCTATACCACTGAAATGTTTCTTAGTGGACCATAGGACCATGTTTGAATTCTTTAGTGTAGGTTTTCATTAGTTTTATCCTAAGCATTCTAAAAAGTCAAGTTTTTGTAGATTAATTTTTACCTCTCACTCCTTTGTGTAGTCATGTTGTTCATCTTTTAATAATTTTACTGATGCCTGAAAAATTATATTCATGGCACATATGAGAACATTTATATTGGTAAATCAAGCTGAACCACATGGAAAAACTAAATTTCTGCAAAACAGAATGTTAAGAAAACCACATGTCCTCTAGAGGGCGCTCATGTGCTTCTTTCATTTCCGTTCAGGTTCAGGAGCAAACCAGAGAGCCCAGTAAAAACCCTTTTCTCAGGAAGAAACGGGCTATGGTCTCTGAGCCGGCACTCCTCCGAAGTGTGCAGCAGATCCCAGGAGTCGGGAAAGTGAAAGCCCCCCTCCTGCTGCAGAGGTTTCCAAGCATCCAGCAACTCAGCAATGCGTCTGTGCGAGAACTGGAGGCAGTAGTAGGGCCAGCAGCAGCCCAGCGCATTCATGGATTCTTCACCCAGCCCAGGTGAGGGCTCCTCTCACGGGCATCTCATCACAGGACTGCAGGATCTTGTTTTCACACTAAGAAAAGAGTTCCTCGGAGAAGGAAATGGCAGCCCACTCCCGTATCCTTGCTTGGGAAATCCCATGGGGAGTCTAGTGTGCAGTAGTCCATGAGTACAGCAAGGCTGGACACGGCTTAGCGGCTAAACAGCAACAAATGGCAGTTCCAGCCAATGTAGGAGAACAAAAACTTGTAAGGAATTGGGAGTTGGGGCTGAAACCAAAAACCTATTGTTTACAGATGTGAGTGTCTATTTAGAAAACCAAAATAAACTGCAAGCAAATATTTAAACTAAAAAAAGCAGAGTTCCTTTTACAATTAGGGAAAGATGGGAAGAGGCCTGAATGGAACCTGCCAGTGGTCCCGCGCTGTTCTCTGGCCTTAGGCATGCACTTCGATTGGTGGGCCTGTGCCAGACGGCACTGCCCTCATCCTGCTGGCATGACATGGGCTGGTGGGCACTTGCCTGAGGGAACCTCAGATTCGGCAGAAAGCCAGCCTGGGAGGGTTTTACTGTGTGACCTTGACCTTGTCTATCATGGAAGGTGGCGGATATGACTGTTTAAAGGAAACAGACCTACAATGAAGCACTGTTACCATAAGCTCGTTGTTCCGGCTGGCAGAGCCACTGCTCTTCAGGTCTGATCTTAATACACCTGTGCTGTGAGGGGAGCTGCCAGTGTCAACAAACAGTTGTACTGCCTTTTTTTCTTCCTGTCTCCCTTCCTGGTAGTTGCACAGTTTGTTTATAATCACTGAGCACATATTCTGAACACAGAAGGCCTGGAGTCTGGAGTTCCGACTGTAAGATAAAAAGCCAGTGTGTATGAGGGACGGAAGAATGTTTGTAAATGGATAGCCCAGCAACCAAAAGATGCACAGGGAAGTGGCAAGGCCAGCTGAGGAGAGCCTGGGGCTAGAGACCAAGATGTACAATTGCTCATCCGAAGAATAAGCACTCTGAACAACAACTACACACACACACATATTGGGATATACTCGGCCATCAAAAAGAATGATGTTGGGTCATTTGTAAAGACATGGATGGACCTAGAGTCACGCAGAGTGAAGTCAAAAGAGAAAAACAAATATCGTATATTAACACATGTGTGGAATTCGGGAGAATGTTACAGAAGAACCTGTTCGCAGGGCAGGAATAGAGATGCAAACGTAGACAGTGGACAGGTAGACACAGAGAGGTGGGGATGGGATAAACTGGGAGATTGCGATTGACATATATGCATGTCATGTGTAAAGTAGATAGCTAGTGGGAATTGACTATATGAATGGAGCTCGACTTCATGCTCTGTGGTGATCTAGATAGATTATATGGGGTTGAGGGGAGGAGATCCAAGAGAGAGGGGATATATGTATACATATAGCTGATTTGCTTCATTGTACACAAGAAACTAACATAACATTGTAAAGCAATTACACTCTAATTTTTAAAAAGAGACCCCCCCAAAAAAATACAATTAAAGAGGCCATATGTTTTCAAGGACACTAAGACATCTTGAAAGCTCTCAAAGTCCTATTTTGTGGAATGTTAGTAATTTTTAAAAATATTTACATGTTTACTTGGTTGCCCCAGGTCTTAGTTGTGGCACACTAGATCTTTACCTGTGGCATCTGAACTCTTAAGTTGCCGCATGTGGGGGTCTAGTTCCCTAACCAGGGGATGAACCTGGGCCCACTGTATTGGGGGAGCAGAGTCTTAGCTGCTGGGCCCCCAGGGAAGTCCCAGTAATTTATTTTATTTTTTTTTTAATACACACTGTTTATTTATTTCTTTATTTGTGGCTGCGCTGGGGCTTTGTTGTTGCACACGGGCTTTGTCTAGCTGCGGAGAGCGGGGGCTGCTCTCTGTTTTGGTGCTCGGGCGTCTTGCTGTGGTGGCTTCTCTGGTGGCGTGCAGGCTCTGGGCGCGCAGGCTTCAGGAGTTGTGGCACATGGGCTCAGGAGTTGTGACTGGATGGTCCTAGGGCACTCAGGCTTCCAGAGTCGTGACATGGGGCTCATTAGTTGTGGCTCGAGGGCCCCGGAGTGTGCAGGCTTCAGGAGTTGCAGCTGCCTGGCTCCAGGGCCGTTGGGCTTCAGCAGCCGGGGCACCCAGCTTCAGAGCACAGACTTGATAGTTGTGGTGCAGGGGCCTAGTTGCCCTGCGGCCTGTGAAATCTTCTGGACCCGGGATCAAACCCGTGTCCCTTGCATTGGCAGGGAGAGTCCTATCCACTGCTCCACCAGCAAAGTCCAAACTTTTAAAAATCAAGTACAATAAAACTTCCGTGCGTTAGGGTAAGAAAGGAAATCAAAGTGGAAACTATTAACTGAGGCAAATGAATGTGTTTATTTAAATATTTATACAAAATATCAGTAAGAACAGTGGACACACTTTCCCAAATATGGTTGCTTCCCTTTTGACAGTACACGCTAGAAAATATTTTAAGTTCATTTATTCTCAAAATGACATGGCAGTGCTATATCTGTGGAAGATATATAACTTATACTATGTCAACAGTGAATCTTAGAATCACTGTGTCATCCAATGTATAGCAAGATAAACCAATGTTGTTTTACAAAGTCAAATAGAGCTCTAAACTTGAGTCATTTACATCTTGACCTTGCACAATGTTTTTAACCCTTCCTAAAGACTCTTAAAATATACAATTATGTACTTAAACAAAATGTGAAATGTTTTGAGTATCAAACAGTATATTATCTACCTTGTAGACGGCATCTTCATCTAACACTGCCACTGTGTTAGCGACTTTCAACTGACATAAAATGGAAGAAAAACTGCTCCTAAATGTTTGGGTTTTTTTTAAAATCTAAAGTCTTGACAAATTTGGCACTAGATTTTCTCTGGAAATAGCATTCATATTATCTAGAGATAATAGTAAAATCTTGTTCTAGGTTGATTCCCCCTTAGGTAGCAGGTCTTTGGAACAGTTTTTAGTAACACTTAGTCTAGCATTATAGTCCCTCCCCCTGCCTGAGTCTGGGGTCATCTGAATTCCAAATTAAGGAATTAATCTGTGTATCACCTGAGCCTAAAAACTTACTAATAGGACCCATATAGGAAATCCTAATTGAACTCTGACAGTAAGTAACTAAGAGTCCTAATTATAGTCGTTAAAAACAGCCATATTTCCACATTATTCTATTTACAATACTTTATATAATAAATAACTTGCAGCAGTACGGTTAGACTCCCCGAATTAAGTTTGTCTTCCACAAGCTTCTAGAGGTTTCTTGTTACTTACACTCAAGGACATATCAATTGTATGTCTATGCTCGGAGAAGATGGGATGTGAGCATATTGAGAATCTTCCTCTGCGGCAGGAACACGAAGGTCCAGTCAGCACGGAAGCGCTGTCGCTTCCTCACGTCAGTACAGAGAGCTGTCGGTGTTGAGAAGGCTGAAGGGAGAGGAGAGCTTTTTCTTGACCGGAGGCACTGCGACACCAACCGACGGGAGGCACAGCGTGCTCGCCGACTTCTGCCTGTTCTTGTTGGTGCCCCAGCTCAGAAACGAGAGCTTTTTCGAGACTTTCTTGGTTTTATCAGTTTTGTCATCAACATCGATGCCTAAGCAGATCATGGAGTAAGTCTTCTGCATGCCCACAGAGTATGTGGCGCATTTACTATGCTGCACACAGAAAAAGAAGAACAGTTAAATGGTGGTTTTACCTTCCAAATAATTCTTTTTATTCTCAAAACCTGTCTTGATATGCTGTGATTATAGTGAAATGAATATTTTAGGCAGACATTTTTCTGTTACAGGAAGTAATTTATATACAGGATTTAAATTATGAAAAGAATGGTTAGATCTCATTTAACCATTTTTAAACTGTCGTTACAAAATGGTTAGAAATCAAGATGTCAGAGAAATGACTGCCAAGTTTTGAGACTCACATTCTGCACTCATGGCATCCTCTTTAAGTGATATAATTCTGAGATTCAGTGACTAATGCTGATATAGGATTAGGTTCTTAAGAATAAGGGCAATTCTTAAGGATTATACTCAACACTAATCATTTAGGCTAGGGATTACTACTCACTTTTAAAGGTCATTACATCTGAAAAAGTAATACACACTCATGGTCAATATTATTGAAATGCATCAGGTGAACAGCAGGCGTCCCTCCCACCTTTCAGCCCTGTCCACTGAGGCAACCACTATCTGTTACATTTGTAGAAATAACATTCATATACAGGCATTGATATGTGTCAAGTATACAGCACCATTTGTCTTTCCTTAAGAATACACTGTGTACATGGGTTTGCACCCTGCTTTCTTCACTTAATGTATCCTGGATTTCAGCCCACACCAGTAGATATGGCGGCTAGATGGTAAAGAATCCGCCTGCAATACAGGAGACTTGGGTTCAGTCCCTGAGTCGGGAAGATCCCCTGGAGAAGGGAAAGGCAACCCACGCCAGTATTCTTGCCTGGAGAATCCCACGGATAGAGAAGCCTGGCGGGCTACGGTCCACAGGATTGCAAAGAATCAAACGCAACTGAGTGACTAAGCACGTTCTCTTTAAAGACAACAGAATCCATGGTAACAAGGTTATGATTACATTTTCCAGTTTCTTAAACTGATGAAATACACATATAATTCACCATCTTAACCACTTGTGGCCTTAAGTGCACTCACTGCTATGCAGCCATCACCTCCACCCACCTCCAGAACCTATCCAGCTTCCCCAAGTGAACTCCATGCCCACTCAACACTGCTGCTAACTTTTTTAGGACTGTGCAGGACTCAAATGGGAAATGTGAAGGAATGTGTTTTCTAAAGACTTCCATGTGAGTTATCACATGCTTCTGAGGTTTGCCTAATACTGAGATTACTTTGCTCACAGAATGTTTACTGACCATCTACCTTGTTCCAGGCACTGAAATCAGGCTGTATGTATAAGCAGACACACCGTATATATCTGAAGCCACTGGGCATATTGTTCATAACATAAATCCAGGAAAGGAGTTTAATGATGCAGCAAGAAAGGAAGGGACTTCACGATAAAATGTCCCTCTTGAGCTCGGCACCTCTGGATGAAGACACTTCTCCCTTTTCTAGTAATATAAAACTGCCCATTAGACTCGCCTGGTGCTCCAGTTGTTGCGACTTGGCCCTTTCACTGCGGTGCCCTGGGTTCTTGGGGAACGAAGATCCCAAAGGCCACACAGTGTGGCAAAAAAAAAAACAAAAAAACAAAAAAAAACGGGAAAGAAACTCAGTCTGTACCCGTCAGCAGCTTCTCCTCATTCCCTGGTGCCCCAGCCTAAGCACTAACCTACATTCTGTTTCTGTGAATCTGCCTATTCTGAACATTTCTTAATGGGGTCACACCCTCATTCACTCTCGACCCTCTCTAGTCTGAGTTCTGTTGCCATTTTCCCATGAAAAAGGGTCCTTTTGGGTCTTCCCTGGCAGTCCAGGGGATAGGACTCGGCGCTTCCCCTGCAGGGGTTATGGGTTTGACCCTGCTGGGAACTAAGATCCTCCGTGCCATGCGGTGCGGCCCAAATGAAGTGTCCTTTTGCCCTCCTGCCAGGTACAACAAACTCAGCTCTGCTTACCTCGTTCTCCACCTCTTAGCTGTGTTCAGCACAAACCACCACTCTCTCTGGCAGGGTTTTCTCTTGGTTTCAGAAGCCCCTTTTTATCCCACCTTCGCATCTACTTTGCACTCCCTTTTGCTCCCCAACCTTTCGCTCCTACTTGGGGATCTTAATCCTCCAACCAGGGATTGAACCTGCGTCCCCTCACTGGAAGCACCATCTTAACCACTGGACCACCAGGAAAGTCCCCCGTATGTACCCCTTCACATGGCTGGATCCTCCTGACCCCCAGATGCTTGTGGTATCTCTTCGAGGTTTAGTCCTCAGCCCTCAACCCCTCCAGGGTAATTTCATTTAGTGTCTTACAGCTTGAAACATCATCTCTATGCTGATGATCCTCAGATATTTATTTCTTTAGCTCTGACATTTTCCGTGAACTAAAGATGTGACTACTCAGCTGCCTACGTCACCTTGACGTGTCTCTTGGGTGTCTCATGGCACGTGAAACACTCACAGCATGGCACTTGTGTTTTCTCTCCTCTGCCCCCCTCACCCCAGCCCCAATTTCCCATCATAATGAAAAATGATGCACTTGTTCAAGCCAAAAATCAAGGAGCCCTCCCCTTGTCTACCATCTTTTCTACGCAACTCATCTACAGATTTGTCAGCTCTACCTCCTAGTTAAGTCACAGGCACATCCACCTCTCTCCACCTCCACTGCCACCCCCTAGTGCACAGCTGCTAACATCACATCCACCTCTCTCCACCTCCACTTGTCACCCCCTAGTGTAAAGCTGCTAACATCATTGACCTGGGCGACTGCCCGGCCAGCTTGCTCTGCGGCCACGTGGCCAGCCTCCAGGCAGCAAGACAGCCTTCTACAATAAACATCAGAGCACATCATTCCCCATCTCATAAGGCTTCAAACTTACTTCACTGCCAAGGAAGCACTGCCTGTCTCCCACCTCATTTCTCACCACGCTGGCCCTTTGTCACGATGCTCCAGCTGAAAGCCTTTTAGTTCCTTTAGCAAGTGAAGCTCAGTCCTGCCAGCGGGTCTGGGTTCTGCACCTGTTGGTGCCCCTGTCTATATGCTCTCTTATCTTGGAGTGGGAGGGTGGGCACGCTATGCTGCGTGGTATATGGGATCTTAATTCCCCAACCAGGGATCGAACCCGCGCCTACTACATTGGAAGTGCAGAGTCTTAACCACTGGACCACTAGGGAAGTCCCCATATGCTCTGCTTATACCCCTTCACATAGCTGGCTCCTCCTGACACTCAAGCCTCAGTGCAGCCCTGCCCAGAGGCCCCTCCCAGCCCCAATCATCCTAGCTCATTACACATGTTATTTCCTTCACAGCTCTTACCAAAATCACAACTACTTCTTTACTTATTTAGTGCCAGCTTTGTGGGGTAGGACCTTATTTCAACTGGAGCTCTAACACCTGAGAAGGGTCTGGCATACAACTGATGCCCCATCAATAGTTGCTGAATGAATACATGCATACTGTTCTAAACAGAAGTATCCAATGTACAAAATTAAATGCAGTGAGTACAGAAGAGCGTGAATGCGACAGTTCTTCCTCCTTGGGGACACAAAAGAATAGAACTGTGCATGTGAACTTGCACGGGCTCAGACACGTCCCAGGATCTCACAGGAAAGTGCTAACACTCCTGAGAAGAGCCTCTTCCACTCACCTTCTGTACCGTTTGAATACATATATATTTAAACCATGAGTATGTATCACTTTTGCAATGGAAAAGAATTTAATCAGAAAGATAGATCAATTGGTTCTTTTATCTTTAAGATTTTTTTAAAAAAGCTTTCCAGTGATTTCTCTGACCCAAGTTGAACACATTCTCAGTGATGACAAACTTAGAGCTCAGTCATTTGTGGCATGTTACAAATGCAGGCAGGAGGCAGGGGTCCTGATAAAAACCTCGGAGGCTGGACTCACCCTGACTTCACTCCGCACATCACTATTTCCTGCCAGCGGGCATCAGCACTCACCATGGACGATGCGGCATCCAGGAGGCTCACGACCTTCATCTCAATGTCATTCTGGCCAAAGCTCTTCAGCATTTTCATAACCTCACTCAGCGTCAGCCACTTACAATCCACGTCTTGAATGGAAACAATATAATCCCCTTCCTTGGTTCCTGCCTCCTAAATAATTTATGATTTCAATACAGGTCAACGTTCTGTTCACTGAAATCACTGAAGTAGTTCCCAAGTTCATTAACAAAATAGTTATCTGCATAAGTTAACTTCAAGAAGGCAAAAATTGTGGTGGGTGTGGAGGGTGTCGGAGGCGGATGGATACATGAATACATGAATACAAGACAGATGGATACAAATAGCTGATACATTTTGTTGTACAACAGAAACTAACACAACATTGTAAAGCAATTATACTCCAATTTAAAAGAAAAAAAGGCAAAAATTAATCTGCTTCTCTTTGGGCAAGAAAGATATGAAAGGCCTTTCACATAAAACCAGGCCTTTTACTTAGAAGAGCCCTATATCAAATCACCCCAGTATATCTGTGTGGACAGCACTCTTTACCCTGGTAGCTGAGATGGTAAAGAATCTGCCTGCAAAGCAGAAGACCCAGGTTCTATCCCTGGGTTGGGAAGATCTCCTGGTGAGGGGAATGGCTACCCACGCCAGTATTCTTGCCTGGAGAATCCCATGACAGGGGAGCCTGGCGGGCTACAGTCCATAAGGTCACAAAGAGTCAGACATGACTGAGCACCTAACACTTAACTCTGTACTCTACCAGACTGACTGACTGGAAAGGTGCCAGTAAGTTTTGCTTCCAGTCTAGAAGGACCCATGCTTACCGCAGCAGAGCAGTACGGATCCAGGAAGTGGACCTGAACTGGGGAGTTTCCTCTCAGGGTGAACCCCAAATCCCCTTCTTCTGCAGTGAAGTGAATACTTCGAGGAGCCGTCCATCTCTTGTTAGCCGAAAACACAGATAAAGGACCCTTGGGAACAGAGCATCATTAGGTTAGGATCTGAAGGCTGAGTCAGGCATTTGAAAGCTAAAGGAAATGATGCCTTGTCATCCTTACAGATTTCATTCGGCCCTGGTCAAGAGACTCCTGATATCTGCAATATCTGGGCTACAAAGTCATACAAGAACGTTCATTGCCATTTTCTCTAAAAGATTGATATATTTAAAACAAAATATGTCATATAGCATCTCCACATACTTGCAACTTATAAAAAAGCCTTCCCCTCAAGTCATTATGAAATAAATGTTCAACATACCAGCTTTTGGAAGAAGTCCGTTACTGTCACTTTAGAGAACTGTGGGAGTATAATTTCAACTTCTCGCTCAGTTTTAGCTGGAAAAGAAGGTTAAAAGTAAAAGCATAAGTGATTCTGTAATTGAAAGTTAGTTTTGAAAACTCAGGCCTAAGCCCACTTGGGTATCTGCTATGAGCTATACCCCGTTCTGGGGCTGGGACAGAGAGTGATGTAAGACAAATTCCCTGCCTTCAAGGGAGCTTCTCTGCATTCTAGTGCAGCAGGGTCCCCAGCCTTTTTGGCTCTAGGGACCCATTTCACGGAAGACAATTTTTCCATGGATCAGGGGCAGAGATGCTTTCAGGATGATTCGAGTGCGTTACATTAATTGGGCACTTTATTTCTATTTTATGGTGATTTCAGGATACTCTGCCTTGACTTTAGGGTTAGGATTCATGCTCCTACAAGAATTTAATGTTGTGGCTGATCTGACAGGAGATGGAGCTCAGGCAGTAATGCAAGCAAGGGAGAGCAGCTATAAATACAGGTAAGACTTTGCTGGCTTGCCCCCTGCTCACCTCTTGCTGGGGGGCCTGTTTCCTAACAGGCCATAGCCTGGTACCGGTCTGAGGCCCAGGGGCTAGGGACCCCTCTTCTAGTGGACATCCTCTGATACTCATAAAATCCTCCTGAGAAGTAACTTACATTTCAGGTGTGGCTGTTGGGGAAATACCATGCTTTCAACACTTAAGTTTTGGGCAAGATGTGCTTCCTCTTTTCATTATTAACATGCAATGTGAGGATTTCACAGTGAGAAGTGGGTTTGCCAGATCACGGGCATCAATAGCTAAATAGCTCCACCATCATATTCATGGCACTGCAGCCATGAAATTAAAAGACACTGGCTCCTTGGAAGAAAAGCTATGACACCTAGAGAGCATATTAAAAAGCAGAGACATTCTTTGCCGACAAAGGTCCGTACAGTCAAAGCTATGGTTTTTTCAGTAGTCACGTACACGTGTGAGAGTTGGACCATAAGATTTGGATGTCCAAGCACCACAGACTTGGACCAAGGCTGAGCACTGAAGAATTGATGTTTTTGAATTGTGATGCTAGAGAAGACTCTTGAGAGTCCCTTGGGCTGCAAGGAGATCAAACCAGTCAATCCTGAAGGAAATTAATCCTGAATATTCGTTGGAAGAACTGATGCTGAAGTTGAAGCTTCAACACTTTGGCCATCTGATGCCAAAAAGATCATTGGAAAAGACCCTGATGCTGGGAAAGATTGAGAGCAAGAGGAGAAGGGAGTGACAGAAGATGAGATGGTTGGACGACATCACTGACTCAATGGACATGAGTTTGAGCAAACTCAGGGAGATAGTGAAGAACAGGGAAGCCTGGCATGCTGAGTCCATGGGGTCACAAAGAGCCGGATTCAACTTAGCAACTGAACAACAACAAGCCAACCCTTCCCACGAGGATAGGCAGTGTTTATCAAAGGATCCCAGTGCAGGCTAAGAATACATGAAAAACAATATATATAAAAAAGAAAATCTGGGGAAGAAGACTGGCAATGCCAAGATGGCTGAACCTCTGTGTTCACAGGATGACCCTGTGGTTTCTTTCTAACTGCCTCACACAGCACTGGGCTCAGGCAGGCAGCTTATCTACTTCAAGACTGGTGCTGCCACCCCCAGAAAACCTCACCAGCAGCTGTGCATCTCCCTCCTTCTATGGAGGATGTCTCTGCTTCGTAGCCACAGACCGTACTGCATGGACAAGGTTGCCAAGGAAGTAGCCTGTGTCCACAAAGGAGAATTCTTGAGTGCATTCTTGTTTCCACCAACCATCTTAGTCATCTGGAGCAAAGACTTTGATCTCTCTAAGCCTGCATTGCCTCATCTTTAAGATAAGGGTGAGAATGAGTAGAATCAAATTCTATATACATCTGAGGCTTAATGTTGTTCCCCAGTTCAGTTCAGTTCAGTCACTCAGTCGTGTCTGACTCTTTCTGACCCCATGGACCACAGCACACCAGGCTTCCCTGTCCATCACCAATGCCTTGGCAGATCTCAAATCCTCAACAGATATTAGCCAACTTTACTACTGACAAACTCAGGATTCTACCTTGAGGAGGGTTCTATCTCTAGAAGCTTGTCCCTGAAAATGGGGTGGAACTTCAGAGACTGGGGACAGAGGTGTAGGGAGTGAGGTGGGAGGGGCCTTGGGCAAAGGGGGGAGGTTCCCTCATTGGGCTATCCACTCCCTTTCTTCTAACTCCTGGAAAGAGTCTAGTCATTTTTAACTGTAAGGTCACCTCTCCAGGCAACTGTCCACCTCCCAACTCGTGCCCTTCAGGGCAGAACTGACCACTACCTCCCCAAGGGCTGCACCAACTAACTGGTTTATTTCCACATTTCTAAACTCAAGACAGTGCTTAGAGATGCTTAGAAAGTGCTGGTGGTACAAGATCTCATTTATATGTGGAATCTAAAACAAACTCATCAGCATCTATTTATGATTAAAAAAAAAAAAACACCTCAACAAAGTGGGTATAGAGGGAACAAGCCTCAACATAATAAAGGCCACATATGACAAGCCTTGAAAAGTTCTCCTCTAAGATGAGGAACAAGACAGGGATGCCCACTCTTACAACTTTTATTTCACATGGTACTGGAAGTCCTCGGAGAAGGCAATGGCACCCCACTCCAGTACTCTTGCCTGGAAAATCCCATGGATGAAGGAGCCTGGAAGGCTGCAGTCCATGGGGTCACTGAGGGTTGGACATGACTGAGCAACTTCACTTTTCACTTTCATGCATTGGAGAAGGAAATGGCAACCCACTCCAGTGTTCTTGCCTGGAGAATCCCAGGGACGGGGGAGCCTGGTGGGCTGCCGTCTATGAGGTCGCACAGAGTCGGACACAACTGAAGCGACTTAGCAGCAGCAGCAGGAAGTCCTAGCTATAGCAATTAGACAAGCAAAAAAAAAAAAAAAAATAGGCATCCAAATCAGAAAGGGGTAAAACCGTCACCATGAGCAGATGACATAATACTACAAAGAGAGAACCCTAATTGTTGTTCAGTAGCTAAGTCATATCTGACTCTGTGCCTGTCTCTTATACACATCTGTTTTGGGCAAGATGTGCTTCCTCTTTTCATTATTAACATGCAATGTGAGGATTTCACAGTGAGAAGTGGGTTTGCCAGATCACGGGCATCAATAGCTAAATAGCTCCACCATCATATTCATGGCACTGCAGCCATGAAATTAAAAGACACTGGCTCCTTGGAAGAAAAGCTATGACACCTAGAGAGCATATTAAAAAGCAGAGACATTACTTTGCCGACAAAGGTCCGTACAGTCAAAGCTATGGTTTTTTCAGTAGTCACGTACATGTGTGAGAGTTGGACCATAAGATTTGGATGTCCAAGCACCACAGACTTGGACCAAGGCTGAGCACTGAAGAATTGATGTGTTTGAATTGTGATGCTAGAGAAGACTCTTGAGAGTCCCTTGGGCTGCAAGGAGATCAAACCAGTCAATCCTGAAGGAAATTAATCCTGAATATTCGTTGGAAGAACTGATGCTGAAGTTGAAGCTTCAACACTTTGGCCATCTGATGCCAAAAAGATCATTGGAAAAGACCCTGATGCTGGGAAAGATTGAGAGCAAGAGGAGAAGGGAGTGACAGAAGATGAGATGGTTGGACGACATCACTGACTCAATGGACATGAGTTTGAGCAAACTCAGGGAGATAGTGAAGAACAGGGAAGCCTGGCATGCTGAGTCCATGGGGTCACAAAGAGCCGGATTCAACTTAGCAACTGAACAACAACAAGCCAACCCTTCCCACGAGGATAGGCAGTGTTTATCAAAGGATCCCAGTGCAGGCTAAGAATACATGAAAAACAATATATATAAAAAAGAAAATCTGGGGAAGAAGACTGGCAATGCCAAGATGGCTGAACCTCTGTGTTCACAGGATGACCCTGTGGTTTCTTTCTAACTGCCTCACACAGCACTGGGCTCAGGCAGGCAGCTTATCTACTTCAAGACTGGTGCTGCCACCCCCAGAAAACCTCACCAGCAGCTGTGCATCTCCCTCCTTCTATGGAGGATGTCTCTGCTTCGTAGCCACAGACCGTACTGCATGGACAAGGTTGCCAAGGAAGTAGCCTGTGTCCACAAAGGAGAATTCTTGAGTGCATTCTTGTTTCCACCAACCATCTTAGTCATCTGGAGCAAAGACTTTGATCTCTCTAAGCCTGCATTGCCTCATCTTTAAGATAAGGGTGAGAATGAGTAGAATCAAATTCTATATACATCTGAGGCTTAATGTTGTTCCCCAGTTCAGTTCAGTTCAGTCACTCAGTCGTGTCTGACTCTTTCTGACCCCATGGACCACAGCACACCAGGCTTCCCTGTCCATCACCAATGCCTTGGCAGATCTCAAATCCTCAACAGATATTAGCCAACTTTACTACTGACAAACTCAGGATTCTACCTTGAGGAGGGTTCTATCTCTAGAAGCTTGTCCCTGAAAATGGGGTGGAACTTCAGAGACTGGGGACAGAGGTGTAGGGAGTGAGGTGGGAGGGGCCTTGGGCAAAGGGGGGAGGTTCCCTCATTGGGCTATCCACTCCCTTTCTTCTAACTCCTGGAAAGAGTCTAGTCATTTTTAACTGTAAGGTCACCTCTCCAGGCAACTGTCCACCTCCCAACTCGTGCCCTTCAGGGCAGAACTGACCACTACCTCCCCAAGGGCTGCACCAACTAACTGGTTTATTTCCACATTTCTAAACTCAAGACAGTGCTTAGAGATGCTTAGAAAGTGCTGGTGGTACAAGATCTCATTTATATGTGGAATCTAAAACAAACTCATCAGCATCTATTTATGATTAAAAAAAAAAAAACACCTCAACAAAGTGGGTATAGAGGGAACAAGCCTCAACATAATAAAGGCCACATATGACAAGCCTTGAAAAGTTCTCCTCTAAGATGAGGAACAAGACAGGGATGCCCACTCTTACAACTTTTATTTCACATGGTACTGGAAGTCCTCGGAGAAGGCAATGGCACCCCACTCCAGTACTCTTGCCTGGAAAATCCCATGGATGAAGGAGCCTGGAAGGCTGCAGTCCATGGGGTCACTGAGGGTTGGACATGACTGAGCAACTTCACTTTTCACTTTCATGCATTGGAGAAGGAAATGGCAACCCACTCCAGTGTTCTTGCCTGGAGAATCCCAGGGACGGGGGAGCCTGGTGGGCTGCCGTCTATGAGGTCGCACAGAGTCGGACACAACTGAAGCGACTTAGCAGCAGCAGCAGGAAGTCCTAGCTATAGCAATTAGACAAGCAAAAAAAAAAAAAAAAATAGGCATCCAAATCAGAAAGAGGTAAAACCGTCACCATGAGCAGATGACATAATACTACAAAGAGAGAACCCTAATTGTTGTTCAGTAGCTAAGTCATATCTGACTCTGTGCAAACCCATGGACTATATTTGAACTAATGAATGAATTCAGTAAAGTTGCAGGATACAAAATCAATAAACATTATATAAACAAATCAAGTATATCTATTCATAAATAACAAACTATCAGAAAGAGAAATTAGGAAAGCAATCTAATTTACAATTACATCAAAAATAATAAAATACATAGAGATAAATTTACCCAAGGAAGTGAAAGATCTTTATACTGCAAACTATAAGACACTGATAAACTGAAGAAAACACAAATAAATGGAAAGATATTCCATGTCTGTAGACTACAGAAGTTATATTATTAAAATGTCCAATTGTTTATATATATATATTTGGATATTGTTATAATATCCAAAGCAGTCTGATTCAATGCAATCACTATCAAAAATCAATGGCATATTTAACAGAACTAGAACAAATAATTCTAAAATTTGTATAGAGTCACAAAAGATCCCAAATAGCCAAAACAATCTTGAGATAAAAGAACAAAGCTAGAGCTCCAGCATGAAATCATGCTCTCTGATTTCAATTATAGTATGAAGTTACAGTAATCCAAACAGTATAGCCTGGGCACAAAAACAGACACACAGATCAACAAAACAACACCTTCCAAGATCAAGCCTGGGAGGAGGAATAAGGATGCAGGTGGCTTTCAAATCATGCAGTCGGAGGTAACAGACAGATAGCAAAATGCAGATTTCCATTACAATGGTGGTATGTGGATGGGTATGGAGCATAGGGAAAATGTCAAGGTAAAAGGCAGTTCCTGGGGTCTCCTGACTATCAGTAATGGCTACAACCCCAGAGAGGTCATGAGACTTCGAGGAAAGGAATCTAAAGGAAGGAAACCAGGGAGAGGAGACCCTCAAGGATGCCAAGAGGGGAGACTGGGATTGCGCAAGGCAGTCAGCGAAGAGTGGGAAGGAAAGTCGGAGCACAACCAAGGTGGCAGGACCCTGACGTCACAGGTGACGATATGAGGGGCAGGAGGGGGTCAGCTGCCACCAAACGGTCAACAAAGACCATAAAGGAGGCCCCAGATCTAAGAGTGAGAAGGTAAGGACTCCAGGGCAAGAGGAGCACTTGAGCAGCCCTGCCTCTCATGCAGCGCACTCTGCACTGGCCCCACGCCACTCACAGATGATGTCGGGAGCATTGGTCAAGTTCAGGAGGTCATCGTCCTCCCGGAGCTGAGAGTACTTAAGCTGGGACCGCTGGCGCGCCGCAGACAGCACCTCCTGCAGCACCTCGATGTTGCGGAGCTTCTTGCACAGGCTGGCCTCCCTCATGGACTCCTCGTGGTGGGTAACAGCTCGGCACAGATGGGATTTCCCTGCCCACAGAAAATCAACACCACTGGTCACGTGTAACAAACTGCAACGTTAGTACTTCATGGAGAGCCTGAGTGCCCAAGGGTCTGCCCAGAAAGGTGGACATTCTCTTTCCTGAAGGATCTGCCTAGAAGGCTTCAGTCCCTCCGAAATGTGTGTGCAGTATGCTCACTTGTGTCTCTAGAACTATCATTCAGCAAACACTTACCAAATGTTCTAGGCATTAGAGACAAGGCAAAAGCTAGCCTCTATATTCATTGAGTTTGCAGGCTAGTGATTGAAGACAGAAAAATAACAAGCAAAGAAACGTATAATGGGTCATGCGGCATTAAGGTTCTAGAGAAAAATAAAGTAGAAACAAAAATAATAGGCAGATGTAGTACTTGAGAAGACGCGGAATGAGTTGCCCTTCTATGATGTATGATCATAAAAGGCCTTTTTGGAGGTTAACTTAAGTATAGCCCTGATGCATTCCTAGAGGAAGAGCAGCAAGTGCAAGGCCCTGGGACAGGAGCATGCCTGAATGTTTAAGGACAACAAGGGGCTTGGGAGTTTCACTGGGGAGAGTGAAGGCTGCAGGGAAGGATGGAGGATGAGGCCAGAGAGAGCAGGTGAAGACTCCTATCCTTCTTGGGGTGAGAAGAGAGCACGAGGGCTTCTGGTAAAAAGCTGGGCAAGCTGTGTGACCTCTCTGGACCTCTCTCTCCTCAAATGAAAACTGGGGATCATACCATATCTATCTCATAGGGCTGGGTGAGGTTTAAGCGAGTTAACGTCTATTAAGAAGGCACCACGTAAGCATGGCTTGGACCAGGGTAGTAGGTAAGAAGTGATCAGATCTGGGATATTTTTCTAGGTAGAGTCAACAAGATTTGCTAATCAAAGATGGATAAGAAAGAAAGATGAAGGTAAACAGTGAGTCCTAGGTTTCTGGCCTGCGAACCTAGAAAGATGGAGTCACCATCACTGAGATGGGGAAAGTGCATGTGTGGGATGCGGGGCAAGTGTGAGTGGTGGAAGAACTCAGATCTGGACACAGAAAACTTGCTCTGAGATCAAACTAGGACAATTCATTATCAGTTCTTAAGTGTGACCTATGAAATGTGTGCTTCCAGAATAGGATGACCAAGGACCATCCCCTGGATCTAGGGAGCTGGAAGACTGCCAAAGCTCTGGCTCCCCTGTGGGAGGGCTGGGCACACACAGAACCCATGAGAACACAGCTCGGGAAGCCCGCTGAGGCTAGACGACTGTGCCTCCTGGTTTCTGAATCCAAAGTGGCCACAGTGACTCAGAAGACCTACTCCCCAGGCCCTGCCCTGGCAACCTGTCTGGGGTTGTCAGTGAGTGGGAGCAGCTGGATGGGTCAGACGGGACGCAAGAGGGGAAGGGAGCAGGAGAGCCAACACGCACCCAGTAGCTGGCGCTGATGAACATCCTTCAGGGTGGCCAGGGGCGTCAGTCCCTCCGGCATGTGGCTGTAGAGCTGGGACAGGCACTTCTCCTGGTGGTCCTCATCTCACCAGGCTTCACTGCAACAGGAACCGCAAGACAGACCCTTTCTCATGGCCGTGGGGCAGCCTCTATACACGGCTCCACAGACCCACTGAGAAATCCCGCTTTCAACTACATCCCCAGTTTAACACGGCACTTGGGATAATAGGTCTCCTTTCCACCCCTGGCCACACCCGGGCAATCCCGCCCAAGGTCTTTGTGCAGGGGAGGCCAGTCTCACTCTAGGGGCTCATGATTTGGCTCCAAGCCCCTGATCTCTACCTCCTCCCAGTCACCCGTCTCACGAACCTCCAAGCACAGACCCGCCTTAAACCTCTGAGGGCCTCCCTGCCTGCACCCTCCCTGGTACACGTCCATTCCTAACCTCACCAAACCACCCACCGCTACCTCAGCAGCCTCCGTTCCAGGACCCAGTCAGATCCTGTTCTCACTCTAACTATCCTCTCCCTCCTCGTTCCACTGGAAAAGTCCCCCTCAGAGTCCTAGGTCTAACTCAGACGGCAATGCCTGCTTCAGAGGAACCTCCATGACTATACCAAGGACCCCAACCTCTGCCCCATTTGTGTTTGCACCTAAATAACGAAAGCATTGAGCATTCCTATTGGTTTACCCCACTAGTTCTGTTCAAAAGACTATAATCATCCCAGCAGGAGCAGCTAACACAGAGAGCCTTCCATATATGAAGCATTATATAGCTTTGCACAGAGCCACTCAGTTTTCACAACAGCTTGTGAGATAGGATCTCTTCATATTCCCATTTTATAGATGAGAAAACTGAGGCACAGGGCAGCTAAGTAACTTGCCCAAGATCACCTAGCTAGTAAATGACAGAGCTATGAACCCAGGCAGTCTGGCCCCAGAGGATGGCCTTTCCATTACTTGGAGGGCAGCCTTGATGAGCACGAATTGCAACAAGTCCCTTTCCCACCTACGACCTCAGATCAGAGCCAAGACTAGGGGGAGGAGAGTGAGGCATTCACCCTAGGCTGAAAATTTAAGCAGGTGCTCTAAACCCAGCCACCAAGAATATAGATCGTTTAATACAGTTTTCTAAATATCAAAATTAATGCGAAAATATTCATGATGAACATCAAATTTCCTTCGTTTCATGCTCCAATGTGGCTAAGCATACCACTGTTATTATCTGCATCTTCATTTTCTTTTATTAATTTGTTTTTGACCACGCCACACAGCATGTGGGGTCTTGATTCCTTGACCAGGGATCAAACCCGTGCTTCATGAAGTGGGAGCACAGAGTCTTAACCACTGGACTGCCAAGAAGTCCCAAGCAGTGTCTTCATTCATTTAACGCTTTACGGTGTCTTCTTTTAAATTTTAATCACCGTGGATTTTTGCCTCAGTTTTGATTCATCTACAATTACATGTTAAAACATTATCTCAATTACTGAGTTCATGGGCATCCCCTTAGATTTTGTGTTTGAGGTGAGTATCTCCCTGATCTAGCCCTGGTCCTAGATTCCAGGTGGAATTCATCTCCATGAAGCTGTCAGCTCCACCCCAGGAAGAAGAAATGTTACCCCCTGCCTCTCCCACAGCAGTACCACATCACCCCTAATCCCACCCTGTGTGACAGCTGCCTGGGCCCACGTGTGCCCCCCACCCTCTGCCCCCAGGCTGCTGAGCATCTCTCAGGCAAGCAGAAAGCTCTCGCTCAGCTCAATGTCACCGAGAGGCAGCAGGCCTGCAACCCTGACCAAAGCCCGGAGCCCCAGGCCGCCCAGCCTTACGCTGGTGGTCGATGAGCAGGGTGGCTGTGAAGTAGTGGGCCAGGGCTTCGTAGTGGTGGGCCTTCACGCAGGCCAAGCTGGCCCAGGAGTACGGGATGTTCTCCTTCACCGGCTCCTGGTTCATGGCCGCGTGCAGCTGCCGATAGACCTCTCCCACCTAGAACGGAAGGAACGCTGGGAGTGGGGAGCCTGGCACAGGGGCCCTCACGTATCCGGGCTGCAGAACAAGAGCCCTTTCTTCTCTGTTGCGGCCCCTGCCAGAGGCCGCTCCATGGTCTGGGAGCTATTCCAAGGGCTCCCGTGTTGTCAGTTTGAGAGTTAACAGGGAGCCTGGGCCACCGTCGTTATGCTGGTCTTTAGGCTCAGCTGCAGATGGAATCAGTGATCCGTATCTGAAACACTGACTTGCCAACAAAACGCAAGCCAGTGCTCTGGCCGGCCAGGGCGGGCATGCTGCCCAGGTCACGGGCAAGCTGCCGTGGGAAGCCGCTGCCGCCTCCAGTGGGCCCACACCAACGCACCCTGCTCGCCCCGGAAGGCTTACCTTGGCCGCTTCCTGAGCCACCTTCACCAGGAGGAAGAACTCGTTCTGGAGCCCAGGGAGGCAGACCTTCTCAAACGTGCTTTCCTGGGCTTGAGCCAGCATCATTTTGACCAGCACACTGAGCATGGCGGGGCTCATGTCGTAGCTTGGAGTGTGAGTAAACGTCTCCTTCAGGTAGTTTAAAACCCCTGCAATTGGAATTGTTTTCAGCATTAGTTAGGGATATCCTGTTTATTTCACCATGCTGCTCAAAAATATAAAAAATGATGAAGCAAAACTATGAAACTACTGTCCCAAAGCATCTTTAGAAAACTCTGATTCTCAATTACCATAAAAACCAGCAATTCCACTCCTGGGTATAACCCCCCAGAATCGAAAGCAGTGATTTAAACTGATATTTATACAAGAATGCTCATGGAGGCATTCTTCCTAGTAACCAAAAGGTAGAAACAACTCAAATGTCCATCGACATTTGAGATATGAGGATAAATCAAGTGTGGTACATACATACAATGGTGCATTTTCAGCCTTGGGACTTCCCTGGTGGCCTGGTGGCTAAGACTTCATACTCCCAGTTCTATCCCTGGTCGGGGAACTAGATCCCACATGCCGTAACTAAGATCAAAGATCCCTTGTGCTGCAACTAAGACCTGGGGCAGCCAAATAAATGAAATAAATAGATATATTTTTAAAGGCAAGGACTTCCCTGGTGGCATCTGCCTGCCAGTGTTGGAGACGTGGGTTTCATCTCTGGTCTGGGAAGGTCCCACGTGCTGCTAGCAACTAAGCCCCTGCACCACAATTACTGAGACTGTGCTCTAGAGCCCAGGAACCACAACTACCGAGCTCACATGCTGCAGCTCCTGAAGCCCACGTGCCCTAGATCCTATGCTCTGCAATAAGAGAAGCCACTGCAACGAAAAGGCATTGCTTAGCAACCAGAGTAGCCCCCCACCCCCACCCCCCGCTCACCACAACTGGAGAAAAGCCCACAAAACAGTGAAGACTCAGCACAGCCAAAAATAAATGAATCAGTCTTTAAAAAAATAAAAAGAAGTCAATTCCGACACACGGTACAACATGGATGAAGACATCATGCTACGTGAAGTAGGTCCATCACACTGAGCTGAGGTATCTGGAATAGTCAAATTCATAGACACACATGGGCTGGAGGGAGGAGGGAATGGAGTTATTGTTTATTGGGACAGAGTTTCCGTTTGGGGTGATTAAAAAATTTTCTGGAGATAGTTACACAACAATGTGGCTGTACTGATACTAACAAACTACTCCTAAAAATGGTTACAATTATAATTTTGTTATGTATGTTTTACCAGTAAGAAGACTTTTGTTTTCCAGTTCTCTTTGAAAACATTTACATCTGTATCAAGCGAGGAAACCAGCCTGCTCCCTATCCATTTCTGTCTCACCTGGGCCGTTGTGAGAAATTCCATGCGTGACTCGGCATTTGAGGGAAGTGGAGGAAGACAGAATGACTAAAGGGCTTGCAAGGGGTCATGCTCACTCTTACCCTCCGGGTCATTCAGAAATTCAAGGCTTTTCTCCAGGACCTCAGGGAAGATCCGCTCAGTCACTCTAGTGGAAATTTTCATACTATAGCCCTCAGGTGACTTTCTTATGTGTTAGAAAAGTGTCACAGCATTAACTGGCAAAGCAACCAAGAGCTGAAATAAACCCTCCTGGCAAAATCCCATCTGACTGGTTCCTCTGGTTTTGCTGCAAAGCCCAGGCTGCCCTGCAGGAGGAAGGCCACGGCTACAGGCTCTCTGGGGTCCACTCTCTAAGCTTCGTTTCGTCCACATCTCTGGAATCTTACAGACAGGCATACCTGCTTCAGATTCTTCAGAAAGAAAGAGGAGCCCAGAAAAGGATTTACAGTGAAAAAATTCGACTCCCACATGAAATTTCAGCATGGTGCTTTCTCCCAAGGGATCTATCACTTTAACTAAACAATATCATGACTAGCCCAAACGGCAGAGCCAAGGTTCTTCACAGCCTTTCAGAGGAAAGTGAGATGACCCCCAAAATTTTCTGCCAGGGTTAACACCCCAAAGTAGAGTGACAAGGACCAGCACAGAAAGAAACTTACTATGGAGCCAGCTTGGGGCATCACACGGTGGTCAGCACTGTGGCCACCTCTGCCTACAGTCCCTAGGCCAGCTCCGCAGGACACAGCTAAAGGGGAGTCAGCCAGGACCCTTGAGCGCCCATGAGGCAGGCCTACCCACTGCACCCATGGGCTGCCAACCACCTCCTGCTCCTCTATAGGTTGGTGCTAAGTGTCACTTAGCAGGGAGCCAAGAAGAGCAATTATGGGTGAGCAAGCTTCTCAGAATTCTCATAACAAAAGCACGGATGGTCACACTCACTGATGAGGCACGCTGCCGGATGAAAGAAAAAAGAAAAAGCCTAGATTCTCACCGCTTGAGAAAACTTTTTCTCGTCTTCAAAACTGTATTCAAAGACATGGTTCATCCACTGCCATCCGTGGGGCCACTCATTCGGAAAAGATTCATCATTAACCGCTGTGTACATGAGCCACAGTCAGATGGAGATGACCCGGTTTGAGCCAGGAAGCAATTTTCCTGATGGGAAGAGCCACCAGCTCCAGAAGCTGGGGGGGCCCTTTCAGGCTTCTGAGGCCAAGTGTGGGCCTGGGGAGGATCCACAGACCCCCTTCAGCTCAGGCACCAGAGCCACCTGGCGGAGCCAGAGCTCTGTCTCAGTGGCAGCGCCCCCTTGGAGACATACCTGCAGCTCTCTGAAAGGCATCCACTGTGCTCTCCAGCCCAGCTTCTGTCTGTGATTGCACCGGGTGCCGATCTGTGTATAGAGGGCTCCGATGTTAAACAGAATGCTGGCCTTCTCCAGCAGCAAGTTCTGTTGGCTGACCGGAACCCCGGTGAGGGAGTCATACCTATTTAAAAGAAACATCCTCTGAGACTATGAATCCCTTGGCTAGTGAGTGCCATTTGGGAGTAAAAATGGAAAAAACTTATTTCTTGAATAAAACTCAAAGATGCACATGCAGTGAGGCTTTTATCTCTAGCAAGACAATGGGCTGCTCATACTGTCAGGATGCCCACAAGCACAAACAGAAACAGGGCTGCTTCCCAAGCAGGATGTTGTTCGTTCTGTGGGCGAATGGACACACAAATTGTGGTATAGCCACACAGTGGAAAACTATGCAACACTTAAAAAAATATATAAGAAATGAACTATCAAGGCATAAAAAGACACAAGAAACCTTAAGTGCATGTGACTAAGTGAAAGCAGCCAATCCGGAAAGGCTACACACTGTATGATTCCAACTATAGGACATTCTGAAAAAGATAAAACAATAGAGAGAAAAAGAATCAGTGGTTGCCAGGGCTGGGGACTGCCAAGGGCTGGGGATGCCTAGGTGGAGAGCAGAAGACTGCAGGCTAATGAAACTACTCTGTGTGACACTATGCCGTGGATGCATGTCACTGTTAGCTGCTAAGTGATGTCTGACTCTTTTGCGACCCCATGGTCTGTAGCCTGACAGGCTCCTCTGTCCATGGGATTTCCCAGGGGAGAATACTAGCGTGGGTTGTCATTTCCTTCTCCAGGGGATCTTCCCAACCTGGAGATCGAACCCTCGTCTGCTACATTGGCAGGGGAATTCTTTACTACCGAGCAATCTGGATAGCCCACATGTGTCATTGATCATTTGTCCAAACCCATGGAAGGTACACCACCAACAGGAACTGTAAACAGTGGGTACTGGGTGATGGACAGCCAATGTAAGTACATCAGCTGTAACAAATGTAACACTGGCTGCGGATGTTGACAGCGGAGGAGGGCTGGGTTTGCAGGAGCAGCGGGTATATGAGAATTCTCTGCACCTTCCTTTCAATTTTACTATGAACCTGAAACTGCTCTAAAAAATAAAATGTATTAAAAAAAATAAATAAGGCTGCTCCTACATGAAAAGCAAGCATCAAGAGCCATCTGCTGTGGTGAAATTTAACTCTGAATATGCTTCTCAGCTACTAGGATTTACTTTCATTTCACATACTCCTTGAGCTTCTGTGGTGGCTCAGACGGTAAAGAATTCACCAGTAATGCTGTGGGTCAGGAAGATCCCCTGGAGAAAGGAGTAGCTACTCACTCCAGTATTCTTGCCTGGGAAATCTCACGGACAGAGGAGACTATAGTCCCTGTGGACTATAGTCCACAGGGTCACAAAGAATCGGACAAGACTGAAGTGACTAAACACACACATACTCTTAAGCCACTCAGAGAAGAGGTAGAGCATCTCCGGGATATTTTGACAGCACTAATCATCAGAAGTACCAACTCTGGGGAAGAACCAAAGATTCTGCCTCAGTTTTTAATAGATCTGATCTACTTCTGTTTGCTGCCCTGGTCATTGGGGGAAAACTTGATTCCCATCCCCATCCCACGAGACAAGAATCTTGCTTCTTGTCAGTTCTGCCTCAGAGCCCTGGGGTTTCCCTCACAATAAAATGCACACACATACGAACACACACACACACAAATGCCTCCTCTCCTCGGCTCACTTGCTCTGAGAAGCAAGAAGACACTGTCGGAGCCTTCTCCCTGTGGATCCCCTTCATAAACAAACACCAGTTTATCCACACATCTCCAGGCTCCCCTTTGTTCATGGGCCAGCGGGAAGGAGGGGGCTGCAGTGCAGAGGAGCCTTGTGTGGGGCTGAGGCTCCCCAGTGTGGCTGGAGGTAGACAGCCCCAGCTCAGGCACCTACCAGGTAAAAAGGATACCCATCTGTCGGGTGGGTGGGAAGAATCGGCTCTCGACAAATCCCAGCTGCATGAAGTAATTCATCAGCAGCTCTACTCCCGCCTCATTTCGGCTGGGCGTCCGACAGGCCTGAAAAGACAGGAACCACCGCAGGGGTGAGTGGGTGAGCAGAGAGCAGATGGACGGGCCAGGAAGAGGCTCACACACAATTTCCCTGGAGCCTGTGCCCCGCTGCTGGTATCATGAACTCTAGGAGAGCTGGGAGGAACTCATGAGTCCTGGGACCCAGCCCCAGACATGCAAGTCTGTCTCCTCTGTGGTCTTTTGTGGCAGGAAGATGGATGGATGTTTCCAACAGCCCCTCCCTAACATCCTCGACCACCACTGATTCTACAAGACTTCAAGGGCAACAGTGGGATCATCAGAAGACTGGATAGCCTCTAATCACAGCCAGTCTCCTCTCCATCCCGCTGCACATGGAAACGTACTTGTCTGAGATCCATGAGATCTGCTATTTCATCTTCGTAGAGGTAGCTATCTTCACTGTAATGTTCCAGAATAAAATCCTACAAGAAAAACGAGATACTGTAAGGTGTGACTCAAAACCAGAAAACAAGTAAAATAGTAGCGTCTAAGGTACGCGTGTATGCTAAGTTAATTCAGTCATGTCCAACTCTTTGCAACCCTATGGACTGTAGCCTGCCAGGTTCCTCTGTCCAAGGGATTCTCCAGGCAAGAATACTGGAGTGGGTTGCCATGGCCTTCTCCAGGAGATCTTCCCAACCCAGGGATTGAACCCACGTCTCTTTAATCTACTGCACCAGCAGGAGGGTTCTTTATCACTAGCACCACCTGGGAAACCCATAAAAATGCAGGGAGAATTCATAAAAATTTATGAGAATGTGTACACTACAATGATTTTCTAAGTGGTGGGATTTATTTTCTTAGTTTTGTTTACATATATTTAAATTATTTTGCTTTTGTTGTTTCAGTTAAAGGGGAAAAAAGTAAAAGAAAAAGTCGCTCAGTCATGTACGACTCTTTGCAACCCCATGGAAGTGGGTAGCCTTTCCCTTCTCCAGGAAATCCTCCCAACCCAGGGATCAAACTCATGTCTCCCACATTGCAGGCAGATTCTTTACCAGCTGAGCCACAGGGAAGCCCAAGAATACTGGAGTGGGTAGTCTATCCCTTCTCCAGCAGATCTCCCGAAACCAGGAATAGAACTGGGGTCTCCTGCATTGCAGGTGGATTCTTTACCAACGAAGCTATCAGGGAAGCCCAGTTAAAAGGGAAGTTGTTTTCTATTTAAAAATGTCTTGGCAGGGGACTTCCCTGTGGTCCAGTGGCTAAGACTCCGAGCTGCCAAAGCAGAGGTCACGGTTCCATCCTTGTTCAGGGAACTAGATGACACATGCTGTAACTAAATATCCCACAAGCATCAACTAAGAATTCGAATGCCACAACTAAAGATCCTACATGTCGCAGCTGACGATCTGAAATGCCACAGTGAAGATCGAAGACCCACCCTCCCCAGGGCAGCCAAATAAATAAATAAATATTTTTTTTAAATGAAAGTGCTTTGGCAGAAGAGCAAAGTGACTTGTGTAAGTGACTGTGAGTTCAATCACACTGGCAAACCTCACAGATATTCAGGGCCTCAGACCTTCATCTTCAGTGGGGACTTCATACCTGGCAAAGGCAACTCATGTCTGGGGACTGTTATGAGACCTCAGGGTCTGTGATGGGAACCTCTGTGAGGGCACTTCCACGAACAAAGCACCCCAGTGAGACCCCCAGCTGGGTCCAGTGTTTGATGCTGGCTCTGTGAATTCACTCATTTATAAGACACATTGGTAAGCGCAGGCAGCATGCCAGGCACTGTACACAGTGCTGGGGCCACTTCAGAGAACAAAACAAAGACCTTGCCCCGTGCAACTTCCAATCTCAGAAGGGAGCACTGACAATAAGCAACAGGCACAATACAGAGTTCCCTGGCGGTCTAGAGGCTGGGATTCACTGCCGTGGCCCAGGTTCAACGGTCAGGAAACAGATCCCGTAAGCTGCGCTGCTGCCTGGCCACTCACTCGTGTCCAACCCTTTTCGACCCCGTGGACTGGAGTCCGCCAGGCACCTCTGTCCAAGGGAGTCTCCGGGCAAGAATACTAGAGTGGGTTGCCATTTCCTCCTCCAGGGGATCTTCCTCATCTAGGGACTGAACTTCGAATCTGACATCTCCTGCATTGGAAGGCGGGTTCTTTGCCACTAATGCCGCCTGGGAAGCCCCCAACCCTCACTGCCTGCTGTAAGCTGTGTGGTGTGGCCAAAAATTTTTTTTTAATTTTAAATAAAAAAGAAATAGGCACAACGGAACATATATTAGAAGATGGTTAAGTATTACAGGAAAGAAATAGGAGGAGTATAATGTGTGTGGAGAATGAGCTCTTGCAAAACATAAGTGCTGGCTCTCCCTGGCTGCAAGAAGTTGAAGGGAGTGATTGTTGATTATATTTTCCCAAGTGGCTGTGAGTATTCTCTTTACACACCTTCTACATTAAAGTCCCTTCTGCTTTTTATATGTTCAGTGAATGTTTACACATGCACCCATACACCCTCCACTTACAAAAAAGGGATTGTACTGAATGAATATACAACTTGGCTTCGCTCTTGTTTTTCTTGAATTGGCACTGTATCAAATGTTTTCCTATGCCACAGAGTATTCTACAACACAAATTTCAATGGTTATATAATCCTCCAAAGGCACAAACGTCCCATTCATTTATTCAACAAATAGAGTACCTACTATGTGCTAGCCAATATGTACCATGATATTCTTAACCCTCCTTTGTTAAACACATAAATCATGACAGTCCTCCTTCTGCACATCTCTGATTGTTATTTATTCCTCAGAATAAATCCTGAGATGTTGTGCCAGTTCCAAGGATATGCAGAAGACTCCTTTTGTTTTTTCACACGTGTCATTTTAAGCCAACTTTTCTGTTTGCTTTATGATTCTATGATTTTCTTTATGACTTTAAGTGCTGGTGTTTGGAATCAGCTCCTCTACTAACATAGTGACACTGTGTATATTTGAAATGGTTTTCAAATATGATCAATAATGTTACTAGTGACGATAATTACGGTGAGGATGATCTGGGAGACAAAGTTCCTCTAGGGCTTCTCTAGGACTACATCCATGAGTAGTGGATTAAAGCATCAAAGCCACTATTTAGGGGACTTCCGTGGTAGTCCAGGGCTTAAGAATCTGCCTTCCAATGAGAGGGGTGTGGGCTTGATCAGGGAACTAAGATCGCACATGCCTCAGGGCAACTGAGGCCCACACACCCCCAACACTGAATTCATCTGCTAAGTGAAAGATCCCACATGCCACAACAAAGACCCAAAGCATCCCAAAATAAATAAATAAACAAGTATTAAAAAAAAAAAAAGAAGAAGGCTTGTTCTACTTGGTGTTAAAACACATGAAAAATGGACAATGAAACCAAATATGGAGCAAAAACAGAAGCAGATTCGAGAATCAGGTATATACCATAAGCCCACCCTTCAAAAAAGAGGAAAAGCCTGGAGCATCTGCCAGGTCCGGGCAGGAAGGAGGGTACACACAGCTGTTCCTGATGGGAACTGAAGGGAAGAACTCTTACAGGGATGTGGGTAGAGGTATGGGAAACCACAGGGATGGCGTGGAACCTCCAGAGCCATTAGAACCACAGGGCTGAAGGGCCAAAGGGCAGAAGGAGTTATGAGAACTTGGAGAGGCTGCTGCCTGGGGCGAGGATGCTAACCAGGACTTCTTCGGGTGGGGTGGGGGGGGTGGGATGCAAAAGGTAGCCAGCTGAGGGAACTGAGGAGTCCCCTCTCCTCCCATCCTCTCACCTCCCCCTCAGCCACACCCAGTAGGAAGTCACAGCAGGAGCCAGCGCTAACTCCCCCGAAGAGCAGGAGGGAGGGGGGCTGAGGGGGCAGGAGGAGCACAGGATGGAAAGGACGGCATCCAACAGGACACGTGGATTCTTTATACATAGCTCTGGGGAAGCTGGCCACCACTTTGGTGAAAATAAAAACGTACAGCCCCGGGGCTTCTCTGGTGGTCCAGTGGTTAAGATTCCGCCTGGCAATGCAGGGGACACCACTAGTTTGATCCCGGGTCCAGGAAGATCCTTCCTGCTGCAAGGCAACTAAGCGTGTGCCACCACCACTGAGGCTGCGCTCTGCAGCCCTTGAGCCACAACTGCTGAGCCCACATGCAGCAACTACTGAAGCGCATGAACCTTAGAACCTGTGCTCCACAATAAGAGGCCACCCCAATAAGAAGCTCGCCGACCACAACTAGACAGTAGCCCCTGCTCTCCGCAACCAGAGAAAGCCCGCACGCAGCAACAAATGCCCAGCACAGCCAAAAAGAAACTAAAAAAAAAACCAAGTCAGCCCCCTGCCTCTCATTATTCACCCCCAAACAAACTCCAGACAGACTAAAGATTTAATGTTAAAAATTAAACAAAGCACTGGAAGAAACTACAGCAAAATAAATGTTTCCTCTTGGTGTGGAGAATGCCTTTCAAGGCAGGGTTGTAAAGGGAAGAACTGTGAAGCTTAACAACATAAAATCTGTTTGGAAAAAAAAAAGATATATATATATATATCTTACAGGGATGTGGGTAGAGGTATGGGAAACCACAGGGATGGCGTGGAACCTCCAGAGCCATTAGAACCACAGGGCTGAAGGGCCAAAGGGCAGAAGGAGTTATGAGAACTTGGAGAGGCTGCTGCCTGGGGCGAGGATGCTAACCAGGACTTCTTCGGGTGGGGTGGGGGGGGTGGGATGCAAAAGGTAGCCAGCTGAGGGAACTGAGGAGTCCCCTCTCCTCCCATCCTCTCACCTCCCCCTCAGCCACACCCAGTAGGAAGTCACAGCAGGAGCCAGCGCTAACTCCCCCGAAGAGCAGGAGGGAGGGGGGCTGAGGGGGCAGGAGGAGCACAGGATGGAAAGGACGGCATCCAACAGGACACGTGGATTCTTTATACATAGCTCTGGGGAAGCTGGCCACCACTTTGGTGAAAATAAAAACGTACAGCCCCGGGGCTTCTCTGGTGGTCCAGTGGTTAAGATTCCGCCTGGCAATGCAGGGGACACCACTAGTTTGATCCCGGGTCCAGGAAGATCCTTCCTGCTGCAAGGCAACTAAGCGTGTGCCACCACCACTGAGGCTGCGCTCTGCAGCCCTTGAGCCACAACTGCTGAGCCCACATGCAGCAACTACTGAAGCGCATGAACCTTAGAACCTGTGCTCCACAATAAGAGGCCACCCCAATAAGAAGCTCGCCGACCACAACTAGACAGTAGCCCCTGCTCTCCGCAACCAGAGAAAGCCCGCACGCAGCAACAAATGCCCAGCACAGCCAAAAAGAAACTAAAAAAAAAACCAAGTCAGCCCCCTGCCTCTCATTATTCACCCCCAAACAAACTCCAGACAGACTAAAGATTTAATGTTAAAAATTAAACAAAGCACTGGAAGAAACTACAGCAAAATAAATGTTTCCTCTTGGTGTGGAGAATGCCTTTCAAGGCAGGGTTGTAAAGGGAAGAACTGTGAAGCTTAACAACATAAAATCTGTTTGGAAAAAAAAAAGATATATATATATTTTTTTTAACTGGTATTGCTTGTAAAACAAGTTAAAGGACAGAGCATACTAGGAGAAATGCTTGCAACATATATTACCAAGGATGACTCTCCTTCATATACAAACGAACTCAAGAGCAACTCTGTGGTAAAGGAGACAAAGGCTAGAAATAGGTATTTCCAGAGAACACATGTAAGGAGCAAATAAACAGAAGTGAGGATGTATTCAACTCGAGAATGTATGCAAACTGTAATGATACCATTTTTGCCTGACCTCCCAAAATCAAAATGATCAATGATATCCACTGTAAGTGACAGGGACAGAGTAAAGGGACGAAGTAGGTGATTAAATAGTTAATCCCACTAGGGGATTGTAAGTAGAAAAAATACGGGAGACCCTGTAAGTTAATGATTACTCAAAAGAGAAAACACTTAACAACAAAACCAGGCAACAGAAGCACAAGACATGTGGCGTGAGACCCATGTCCTGCCCAGTGAGCTCAGTAAGCTAATGATTCCCAGGACACGCTCTCTGCACACATAAGACAACAATACTTTGTGGACCTACCTGCCATGTAGGAAGCAGAAAACTCCCCGCTCTCCCTGGAGGAGGAGCTGATGATGGAAGCATGACGTCTACTCAAGAAAGACAAAGGTCTTCTCCCTCTCCCCACTTTTCCTTTGATTATAAAACTGTGGTCCGTTAAGTTCTCAGGGCGAAGCATTTCTCGCCTGCCTGCTTGTAAACCTCACTAGCATCCTATTCTAATGAATCACTTATCTACCTCTTTGCTTTTCACTGAATTCTTTCCTGCATTGAGACATAAAGAACTGTAGTACCAGAGCTCTTGGAAGCCCCTGAAATGACACAAATGGTTTCAGACGGCGACTGCGGCAGGATGGCGGTAAGATGAGAAGGTCTGGGGTCAAGTCCTATAAGGCTCGAGGGATGCCACGCGCCCAGAGTATGGAGGAAGATACCCCACCGATGGCTGGCTGTTATAGACAGGCTGATCAACCCCAAAGGCTTTGGGCTCTGATCAAGAACTGGGTACAGGTTAAGTGAATGATATTATAGATGTATAAAGGAAAAACAAACAAAAAACTGGAGGAACGGTGGTAATCAACATGGGTTGCCATAAAAATGTGGCAAGGGATCATAAAGATGTGGAAGGGATCAGCTGACAATGGAAATGGTATGCAAAAAAAAGACATTTTACTGTTTGGATTGCTTCTGACAGGATATGGCAATCTATACTGCTTTTAAGTCTGAGACTTTTCTTCTACATTCTGTATCTATCCCTGTTAAAATGCAAGTCTGTAAACTTAATTTTTCCAACTGTTATTCGTACACTGATAAATCTGCATTGTAATGTCTGTTTTATGAATAAGTTTGAAAATGAAACTGAGATCTCTGAATACATGTAAGTCATGTCTTTTTGTCTTTAGATAATATTGCTGAGGTTAATTTGTGAATGAGCTCAATTTAGCTGGCGTTGAAAAGTAAAGCAAGCACCTACAAAATAAAACACTTCCAAATATAAGAGAAACTAAGCTAAATGGATTATAGGTTCACATGACTTAAGAAATATTTAATAATAATTAATTTTTGGTATTAAAGTTTGTAGTTTAAGTTAGTTAATATAGATGTTTTTAGATTCATGAGTATTAAGTATAATACTTTATCTGGGTTTACTAAAAGTAAGTTCATACTATATTTGTTGTACAATTTGTCAACAAAAAAATTAACCCCTTATTGTCAGACTTTTACCATCCTGATATTCTTGTAGCATGGCAACAATCTGCTCCTAAATTTAAAAAAAAATTAAGATAGATATACAAAAGCTGCAAATTAAACAGTCAGGGATATGGGAAATCCAAGACGGCTGCTTGGCTCTTGCTGGCTCCCTAGCAAACTCCGTCTTTTACTTAACGGGTTAAAGCCTTCCTTGGCTACAAAGCTGATGCCATACAATGAAAAATAAAAAGGTTTAAAATAAGCTCTTTTATTTAGGGTATACCTTTTACAATTTTTAGTATTCAAGGCATCTGCTCTCTTGGACAAATTAAATATACCTATGTGATGAATTAACCCGACTTATTTTATAAACTAATCTTAACTTGGCTATCTTTGATAAAAATGAGGGTAATTTTAGAAAAAAAAATTATGTTTTAATAGATATTAAATTTTAGTTTTGCTACTTGAGGTCAATATCTACTATCTAAACTCACTTTTCAAATAGTTCTTTGTTGTTATATTACTGTGAAGCTTAACCAAGTTCTTAAAAAGGTATTCTACACTTGTGTCTAAAGCTGATCACTGTAATCCATCTTTGGATAAAGACTAAATGCTTATAATTTATAATCGAGGATATATATGTTAGACAAAAAAATCATTTAAAGGATTGTATCTCGCCTAGATCAAAGGCTCCTTAGGTATTCTTAAGTACATTATGCTCAAGGAAACTGAAGGGAATCAACTTCCAAGATGTAGGGCAGTTTGCTCCTCATTACCCAAAGTGCCCAACAGAGGACTTCCTGAGCCCTGACGTCAGTCTTCCTCTCCCTCTGACTCTTACAAGTGCTGACCCTGTATTTCCCATTTGCAGCTAGACCAAATCTTGCTCATGGTCAACAGCACTGGGATACCCTCTATAGTATTCCTTAGAAACAATTTCTTGGGCAGTAACACCTGGTTGGGAGACTGCTTTGGGAGGAATAACACCTAACGTTGTAAGTACAAATCTTGAATCAGTTACAAGGTAGACTCTGACACAGGAAGGAAACTTGTGGATAGCTAACTACTGCTCTGGTGAAACCTGCTATAGCCATGAAAATGGCTGCTCCAACAAGGGCTGTCTCACAGGTGGGAGCTGCTGTTCCAGCCAAGGCTGTTATCCCAGGCGACAACACACCCAGGGCTTCCGAGGCGGCTCAGTGGTGAAGAATCGCCTGCCCAATGCAGGAGACACGGGTTCCATCCCTGGGTCAGGAAGATCTCCTGGAGAAGGTAATGGCAACCCATTCCAATATTTTTGCCTGGAAAATCCCATGCACAGAGGATCCCGGCAGACTATAGTCCATGGGGTCGCAAAGAGCCAGACATGACTTAGTGACTAAACAACAAAATGCATCCAAGAGTGAGGAAAGACCTCCTCTGCATCCCAAGCTATCCAAGGGGCCCGTTTTCAGCTGAGCTAGCAGCACCCGCAGCAGCGTAAGTTACCAACCAGCCACCCCGATGGCTCTCCTCTGAGAGAAACTTCTGATAGAAATCAAGAAACAGTAACACTTCACGTTTTTTTCAACATCCCACCTAAGTCTGGCAGAGGATAAATTGGGAAGTTTTTCTGGGATCCCTGAACTTTTCACAGAAGAGTTTACCAGGCTGATCCAATCTTTTGATCTCACCTGGAGAGATTTACAAATCTTATCCCACTGCTGCACTCCTGAGAAAGAACAGCGCAAAATCCTGGCAGGGAGAGTCCATGCTGACCAAATGGCAGCTCACGCCCACGGGAGCCACACAGCACACCATATGGGGAACTATGCTGTTCCTGAGCCAAGTCCACAAGGAAATCGTCAGATCCACTTTGTTGAGGGTGACAGATGGGACCATCTGATTAACTGTTTAATAGAGGGTATGAAAAAGCTCACAATCGGGGCTTCCCTGGTGGTCCAGTGGTGCAAAAATCCACCTTGCAATGCAGGGGATACAGGTTCAGTCCCTGGTCCGGGAAGATACCACATGCCACGGAGCAACTAAGCCTGTGTGCTACAATTACTGAGCCCACCTGAACCTCAGCTATTGAAGCCCACGAGCCCCAGAGCCCGTGGTCCACAAACGAGAAGCCACCGCAATGAACCACACTGAAGAGGAGCCTCCAGCTCACAACTAGAGAAAGCCTGCGGGCAGCCAATAAAATAAAATCCACAAATAAAAACAGTCACAACTTGGGGGCAGGAGTTTGTTTTAAAAAGAAAAAGCTTACAAAGAAACCTGTCAACTGTGAAAAAAAAGTGAAAGAAATCCAATAGGGACCAAATTAAAATCCTACAGTTTTTCAAGGGAGATTAACAGAAGCGTTTAAAAAGTGTACCTACGTGGATCCCTCCTCACCTGAGGGACAGGACTTTTTGGCTCTACATTTCATAGCCCAGTCTTCCCCAGACATCGGAAATAAAATTCAAAAAAGCCAACTGTGGGTCCTCAGACTCCTAAGAGTGATTTGCTCTAATTGGCTTATTTGGTTTTCAATAATAGGGATATGGCCAAAAAGGCTGAATACACCCAGAGAGATAAATAAAAGGCCCAGATGATCACAATGGCTGTGTCCACTCTGAGACCACCACAGGAAAGGCTAGGTTTTTTAGGCCAATCTGGCCACAGCAGATTGGCCTGGTACCTAGACAAAATCAGTGTGCTCGGTGTGGACAGAAGGGTCACATTAGAGTACTGTGATGGATGAACCCTTTGCAAACAGCCAAGGTATAGAAAGAGGGAATGCCCCAGGCACCAGAGAGTTGGGGGGTGGGGTTGGCCTTCTTTGATGATTTCAAATCAAAAGACTGACAGGGCCCAAGGCCAAAAATGGCTCTGCCCAGACACGGCATCTACAGAAGTAAAGCAGAGCCTTGGGCAGTCACTGAAACTTGATAAAATTTCTCACAGATGAACCCAACCTTCTTGGTCTTAACCCAAAGGATGGGAAACCTTAACAACTGTAAGAAATGTGTAATGGGAGTGTCAGGCAAGAGACAGGAGCACATTTTCCTGCAACCCCTTTTGTACATCAATGGCTGGTTATTTCCACATTTCTTTCTGTTTGTGGCTGACTGTCCTATTTCTTTAATGGAAGGTACTTTTAAAATAAATTAGGGGCCACACTCTGTCCCTTGAGGGACAAGGAAATCACTCTCATCATCAAAGGATATTAACATAAAATAGAAAAGAATAAATTAAATCTATAACTGAGATAAAAGACTCAATACACCCTAAAATATAAAACATTAAGATTCCAGGACTAATCAGAAACAAACAGATTGAAGCCTTCAGTGACTCTCTTTTAGATTTGGAAACTGAGGAAATGGTCTGGATCTTCAAAATCACGGCTGTAATCTTTCTTAATGACTTTTCCAAAGCTTACTGTTGTATGTCTTTCAATTTATATCTTTTTGTAGATTCATCCTCCAATGCTTAACATCTAAGAAGGCTCAAAGGATAATGCTAACCACAGTGACATCGACTGGCAGTTCTCCGAACAGAGAAGGGACAGTCAGCCAGGTGCTTTACTCCTTCCCCAGGCAGGCTGATGTTCCATCTCAGCCCGAAGCAGCTAAAGATCAGTCACTGCCCTTTACCTCCATTGAAGCATAAAAGGGTAAACACCTGGAGGGAGGAATGATATAGACAGAGTAAAGGGACAAAGTAGGTGATTAAGTAGTTAATCCCACTAGGGGATTGTAAGTACAAAAAATATGGGAGACCCTGTAAGTTTGCTTAATCACAAAACCAGGCAGGCTTGCTAAGAAACAAAACCAGGCAAAAGAGGCATAAGACACACGCCCAAGACAATAGAACACGGTGGCGGCGTGAGACCCACATCCTGCCCAGTGGGCTCAGGAAGCTAATGACCCCTAAGACACGCTCTCTGCCCACATGCTAAGTCACTTCAGTCGTGTCCGACTCTGTGCGACCCCATAGACAGCAGCCTACCAGGCTCCCCCATCCCTGGGATTCTCCAGGCAAGAACACTGGAGTGGGTTGTCATTTCCTTCTCCAATGCATGAAAGTGAAAAGTGAAAGGGAAGTCGCTCAGTCGTGTCCAGCCCTCAGCGACTCCATGGACTGCAATCCACCAGGCTCCTCCATCCATGATGGGATTTTCCAGGCAAGAGTACTGGAGTGGGGTGCCATTGCCTTCTCGGCTCTGTCCACACAAAAAACAATAATTTGTGGACCTAGCTTGACTATGTAGGGACAAGAAAACTACCCTGCTCAACCTAGAGGAAGAGCTGATGATGGAAGCATGATGTCTACTCAAGGAAGACAAGGAAGTTCTTCTCCCTGTCTCTGGAAATGGGCTCCAGGGCATATGGGTTTCAGTAGTTGAGACTCCTGGGATCCAGAGCTCAAAAGTAGTGGCACACAGGCTTAGTTGCTCCACAGCATGTGGGATCTTCCCAGGATTCCTCACCACTGAGCCACCAGGGAGGCCCCCCACTTTTCCTTTGATTATAAAACTATATAGTCCAGTAAGTTCTCAGAGTGCACCATTTCTCGCCTGTCCACAAGTGTCCTGTTCTAAAAAATCACTACCTATCTACCTCTTCATTGCTCACTAAATTGTCTTCTGTGCTGAGACATAAAAAACTGTGGTACTGGAGCTCTCTGGAGCCCCCAAAGATGACACAAACGGTTTCATAAGCAGTCACACACACTTGATAGGAATGTAAGGCAAGACCAGTGCCTGGTGGGTTATTAGGTAATCATATTTTTGACCTACCAAATCCACACCTAGAAATTTATCCAAAAGAAATATTCAGCAAAGTGTGCAAAAATGCTCACAGGAGAGCTGTTGACAACAAAATTTGGAAGATGCCTTAAGAATGAAGTTAATAGCTACCCTACTTGGCACTTATTACCAGTAGATACCATGCTGAGCCTGAATAGATCAGAGGACTCTCAGATCCTTCTAAAGACCCCAGACCAAGTGCTCAAAGCTTAAGTACCAAATAAAGGTGTAGGGGGATGTGTGTGGCTGTGAGGGATCTTTACATGTCTTGGTATTTTCTGAACATTTTGCAATACTGTTCTCAATCAGAAATATATACTAACAAAGCTATATTTAAAACAAAACAAAAAAAACTTGAATTCTCTAGAATTTATTTTGATGGTGCTTCTTCATGAAGTTGTTTTAAAGCCCATTTATTTAAAACAGAACATAATCAGACCATGAGGCTTCACTGACCATTAAACATCACGAGGATACACAGATCTGAAAGACAACATGAATTGCCCTGATTTAGTTGGCCAGATTACTTCTGCGCACCTGTCTGTGTGACTCTCAAGCACAAACATGGGAAGAAAAACAGAATGTCCCTAAACATTCTCATTTTTGTATGACTGACATCTGTAGAGTTCTTTTTAGACTAAAATGACATGGTTGGAAACCTCAGCTGAATAGCACTTGGCCATATCCACAACATGTGATTTTTTTTTTTCCCACTAGATTTAATGTGAATTCTGCACATGACATGTTTGGATCCTTACAGTTTCCCAGGAAATTCCCAATTTTCTCCAAGAGTCTCCCTTTTGAATGCCTGCACTCTTTAAATTTTTTAAATTTTGGTGACCTGCACAATTCCTTCCAAACTCACACATTTTGTGTTTCTGGGTATGTCTTCTTTTTTTAATTGAAATATAGTTGACTGCAATATTACAGGTATATGACATACTGGTTTGATATTTGCATATTTTATGAAATGATCACCATGGCAAGTCTGGTAGCCGTCTGTTGCCATACAAAGTTATTACGGTATTACTGAACATATTCCTTATGCTTCATAGTCTATCCCCATGGCTTATTTATTATATGAAAATTGGTAACCTTAATCCCCTTCACCTATTTCCTGTCCCCTGCAAAATGCACACACTCTTCCAGCTCTGGCACAAAACAACAAACTAAATCTCAAAAGTAACTATTCTACAAAAGCAACTAAAACATTTCCACAGACATAAGTATTGTCTGGAGTCTCACAGACTTGTGGCAAGTGTCACACCTAACTAAAAGCTCACGTGCCCTGTGAAAAGCTGGCATATAGCTGTCTACTACCCAGAAAATAAAATTTTTGGTAATCTTGGGTCTGGCGAGACTACCAAAGTCCCTTCTCAAACTCTAAAATAAACCCCAAACTCACAGGGCCCAGGGCCGGGATTTAAACAAGACATCAGTCCACAAGGCCCTGAGTGAAAGGAACTCACACAGTCTCTGCTTGAGATTGGAGGACAAGTGCAAAAGCTTTCAAAGCATTAACCAATTTTTTTAAAATTGGAGAATAATTGCTTTACAATATTTTGTTCATTGGAAGGACTGATGCTGAAGTTGAAGCTCCAATACTTTCACCACCTGATGCAAAGAACTGACTTATTAGAAAAGACCCTGATGCTGGGAAAGACTGAAGGCAGGAGGAGAAGGGGACGACAGAGGATGAGATGGTTGGATGGCACCACCGATTCAATAGACATGAGTCTGAGCAAACTCCCGGAGCTAGTGATGGATAGGGAAGCCTGGTGTGCTGCAGTCCATGGGGATCACGGAGTCAGACACAACTGAGTGACTGAACTGAACTTAATTGATTGTGTTGGTTTCTGCCATACATCAACACGAATCAGTCGTAGGTATACATATGTCCCCTCCCTCTTGAACCTCCCTCCCGCCTCCTCCCCATCCCACCCCTCTAGGTTGTCACAGGCACTGGGTTTGAGCTCCCTGTATCATACAGCAAATTCCCACTGGCTATTTTACAGATGGTAATATATATGTTTCAATGTTACTTTTTCAATCAGACCCTTCCTCTCCTTCCCCTACTGTGTCCACAAGTCTGTTCTCTATGTCTGCATCTCCTGCCCTGCAAACAGGTTCATCAGTACCATCTTTCTAGATTCCATATATATGCATTAATATATGATATTTTTCTCTTTCTGACTTCACTCTGTATAATAGCTTCTAGGTTCATTTACCTCATTAGCACTGACTCAAGTGCATTCCTTTTTATGGCTGAGAAATATTTCTCTGTATATATGTACCACAGCTTTTTTATCCATTCATCTGTCGATGGACATCTAGGTTGCTTCTATGCCCTGCTGCTGCTGCTGCTAAGTCACTTCAGTCATGTCTGACTCTGTGCAACCCCATAGACAGCAGCCCACCAGGGAATCCCCGTCCCTGGGATTCTCCAGGCAAGAACACTGGAGTGGGTTGCCATTTCCTTCTCCAATGTATGAAAGTGAAAAGTGAAAGGGAAGTCGCTCAGTCGTGTCTGACTCTTTGCAACCTCATGGACTGTGGCCTACCAGGCTCCTCTGTCCATGGGATTTTCCAAGCAAGGGTACAGGAGTGGGGCGCCATTGCCTTCTCCATTTATGCTCTAGTTATTCTAATAGTGTTGCAATGAACATTGGGGTGCACGCATCTTTTTCAATTATGTTTTATTCAGGGTGTATGCCCAGTAGGATTGTTGCGTCATATAGTAGTTTTATTCCTTTTTTTTTTTAAGGAATCTCCACAGTGGCTGTTTCAATTTACATTCCCATTACCCTGCAAAAGGGTTCCCTTACACATTCTCCAGCATTTATTGCTTGTAGATTTTTTGATGATGGCCATTCTGACTGGCATGAGGTGATATCGCATTGTAGTTTTGGTTTGCATTTCTCTAATAATGAGCGATGTTGAGCATCTTTTCATGTGTTTATTAGCCATCTGTATGTCTTCTTTGGAGAAATGTCTGTTTAGCTTTGCTGCCCACTTTTGACTGGGTTGTTTGTTTTTCTAGTGTTGAGCTGTAGGAACTGCATGTATATTTTAGAGATTAATCCTTTGTCAGTTGATTCATTTGCTACTATTTTCTCCCGTTCTGAAAGGTTTCTTTTCTCTTTATTTATAGTTTCCTTGGAGAAGGAAATGGCAACCCATTCCAATATTCTTGCCTGGAGAATCTCATGGACAGAGAAGCCTGGCCAGCTACAGTCCCTAGGGTCGCAAAGAGTCAGACACGACCGAGTGACTTAGCTTAGTCCACAGTCTTGCTCTGCAAGAGCTTTTAATTTTAAAATTTAGGTTTAATTAGGTCCCACTTGTTTATTACCAATTGCTTTTTAAAAGGACAAATTGTATAGTGCCCAAAATGCCATATAGTCATTTTTTTCTTTTCTAAAATAAAATCAGTGAAAAGATGAGTCAACTAATAGGACTGCGGTGACAAGAACCAGAATTCTCTGACGCATTTTTCACGATTCTGGGGTTCATCCCTACACACCCTGCCTGTGCTGGAAAGCTTGGAGACAGACACCACCTTCCACCTCGCCACCACTTTCTTCTCCTACATGGAAGTTTGAGATGATTCAGTAAAACTCATAGAGATGGATCTGGGGCAAAGAGGAAGAGGAACGCATTCCAGACTTGGGGAGGCCTCTCCTGGCCCCAGCTTGGGAGAAAGCCATCTTTGGGTACCTCCATCAAAACATCTCTCTCACTTCCCACCCAGATCCTCCACTGAATTACAGGGGCCCTAACAGCTGGGCCTCTGACATCATCAGCACCTGTTCAGTGATTGACACAGGTGGGCCTACAATATCACTGCTTGCCAGAGACACACATGGCTAAGGGAGGCCAGGTACTATTTTTACTTTAAATAGGTGAATTGTGCAATGTATGAATATCCCAATAAAGTTGGTACTTAAAAAAAAAAGATGGAAGGGAGGGAAAGAAGGAGGGAAAGAGAAAGGGAGAGGGCAGAGCGGGAGATAGAAAAAAAAGAGAAGGCAGACATCCAGGGATCGGGGAGTGGGGGATGCACAACTCTAGCTGCTATTCAAGTGTTTAAGGGCAGTGAACCATTATCTTTGGTTTACTCTGAAAGGTATCAAAAATAAGATGTATTAATGTACGGAGAGAGGGATGCATAGATGCACAAATACATGATAAGGTGACTACAGAAAAATGTTAACAGGAGAATCTAGGTAATGAGTATACAGGGGTTCACTGTGACATTCTTTCAAATTTTCTACTATTTTCAAAATAAAATGTTGAGGGTCAAAAACTTTTGGCTATTCTTCCAAAAACTTATAAACTTTAACTTATAAACTTTGAGGCAAAAAAAAGATACCAAAACAGGATGCAATTTTAAAAACTCAAAGCCTGTTTACCATAGATCCTCTCTGCCTTGGATTCCTGGAGCCAACCAGCCTGGGTTCCCAACCCCTTCTCCAGGCATGTGAGAATCTTAGCAACCAGACGTTAGTGAGCAGAGGAAAGGTTAGCATGGGCTGTCCGGGTGGTCTGCTGAGGGTGCTCAAGGCCACCCTGAAGAAATCAAGCGACACTTGGCCCCATTGGGCCTCACTCAGCACTTGCAAGGGACCCACAATTTCCACATTTCTCTTTTAAACAGCGAATCCAGTGCCCATTGCTTTGAGATTTACCTTGAGAGCAACTGAAAAATCAACGTCCTTGGTTTCCTTCAGGCCAAGTGGAATCAGGGGAATCGTAAATGCTTCCCTAGAAGGAACAGAGCAAGCCACATGAACATGCGCCTCTTGGCCACTTTGCACACCCCCAGCTTGCCCCACCACCAGAATCCAGCTCAGGTCCCCACCCTTCTCCTCCCGCCAAGCTAGTACACATCAGTTCATTTGCCATAAAGACCACTGGGGGACTTCCCTGGTGCTACAGTGGATAAGAATCCAGCTGCCAATGCAGGGGACATGGGTTCGACCCATGGTCTGAGAAGTTTCCAGATGCCTAAGGCCCACGTCCCACAACAAGAGAAGCCACCACAATGAGAAACCTGTGTACCACAACAAAGAGTTGCTCCGCTCCTGCAGCTGGAAAAAGCCTGCACACAGCATCAAAGACCAAGTGCAACCAAAAACAAATTATTTTTTTTAAAGAAGACCACTCAGGTCATGTCCTTTTCTTTGCTGCAAAAGGAGTCCCCGTCCCTTCTAGACGACCAAGCCTAACACAGGAGGCCCCTACCAGCTGTACCCTGATTTATCCCTCCAATCACATTGCATCTCTGAATAACTGTCCGGAGGGCCTCTGCACACCAGGGTCTGTGCCTCGTGTGCTCACTGCTCTGCGGTCTGGTGCACTGCCGCCATTTCCAGCCAACCCCCTCCCTCCTCCTCCTGCTCCTTTCACTGCAGTGGGTCCCACCTCTCCTGCAGCCCTCCAACCCTGGGCTCTCATGGGCCTCCTCCCATGGGGCATATCCTTCTAGGTGTCACGGGGAAGACCTTGAGGGCCCCATCTGACACCTAAGTGCACCTGGCTCCCAGCCCCGGGTCAGGCCCTGGCCAGCTATTTCCCTACCACCTCCTCTCCCCCCACCAAACACCTGGTTACCCCAAAGGTCACCCTGGGTGTGGTCTCAGGGGCAGGGCCAGTGGAAAGGGAACTAGGTTCAGCTGTGTTTTGCCAACAGGGATTTCGCTCCCTGACCTGTAACAGGAGACCTCCTGGGGCTGCTCAGCTAGCCGGGGAGGAGGCCAGGAATGCAGGCGGGGTGAGTGGACAATGGGCTGTAAGCTGAAGCTGCCTCTGTGGGGGACAGAAAACAACGGGGCTGTGCTGAAAGCAGGCGAGTCCCAATGGGGTGCAGAGCTTCCCCAAGGCCTGCTAGGAAAGCAGATCCTGCTAGAAGGAGGTGAGGACAGGCCGGCCGCTCTGTGCTGGCTTCACCCCGACAGGGCTGGCGGCTACGTCTGCTCTTCTGTGACCGTGCGAGAGCAGCCAGCATCCCCAGGCTCCTGGCCAGGACTCCTCACCCTCTCCATCTTGCACTAATATAACATTTTCCCATAACCTCGGGGCTCCCTGTGTTTTTTCATCTGCATGAATTGTTTCTTCACTCTCTACCTCACAGACATGTGTGAAGATCAACTGTGCCAAGAAAAAAATAATGTGCTTTGAAAACAGGAAGAGGGCAGATGGAAATGCAAGATGTCATTATATATCTGCACATCTCTCTGCCCTCTTCCCCACTCCCGGGGAGCAACTTTCCCACTCCCAGAAACCAATCGGCTACTTTACAGCTGTACTGCAGTCACACAGGGGCCTTAACTGCATGTCTTTGGGCAATATGCATGAACAGCCCTGTGTTTCAAGTACAGCAAGGTGGAGTAAGAAACATCCTACTTCCACCACCAATGCTTGGCCCTGACTCATCTCATAGATGGAGAAGAGAATGGCAACCCACTCCAGTATTCTTGCCTGGAAAATCCCATGGACCAAGAGGCCTGGCAGACTACAGTCCATGAGGTTGCAAAGAGTCAGACACAACTGAGTATACAGCATGAGATGAGGGAAGCCGTTCACTGGCTATACCGATTAGGTGTCAGAACTACGCTGGGAGCTCAAAGGTAAGTGAGCCAGGACACACAGCCTGGCTCATGGATGCCCACCAAGAAAGCAGAGGTTTCACTCGTGGCTCAGGAAAACCCCTTGGGGACAGTGCAGAGGACTGTGCAGGAGATGATCAGGAAAAGCACCTTTCAAAGGTGATGGAAGGTTCCCCAACATGTTCGTTCTGTTCATCTAGGGAATTATTTTTTGACTGAGTTTTCCTTTGGGCTCCCTTACCTTTTGAAAAGTCCTACTTGCCCAGACAGAAAAGTATGTAAACTGTTCTTTAGCAGTTCTCAAGGTTATTTCCTCTTAAAGATGGACTTTTGGGGACCTCTGTGGCTGTCTAGGGGAGGGGACTTTGCCTTTCAATGCAGGGTTGCAAGTTCTATCCCCAGTTGGGGACCTAAGATCCCACATGCCTTGAAGCCAAAAGGCAGAACATAATCAGCAGAAGCAATACTCTAACAAATTCAATAAAGGCTTTTAAAATGGTCCA
This sequence comes from Madoqua kirkii, assembly GCA_006408675.1. Classification (NCBI taxonomy): domain Eukaryota; kingdom Metazoa; phylum Chordata; class Mammalia; order Artiodactyla; family Bovidae; genus Madoqua; species Madoqua kirkii. The sequence goes on from SJYC01100261.1 coordinate 75,651, forward strand.
TATAGGAAAAAAAAAAAAGAGAGAGACTTTTCCTTCCAAGGTAGCTCACCTTGGGGAGGGAGAATTTCTGAGCTCTTCTTAAGGTCACACCTAAACATTTGGCCTCCCACAAAAACTCTCTAAGGGATGCTTCTGAATCAGAACATTTCTTTCTCAAATATTCAATGGGAGACATTTCCGAAGTATCTCAGTTACACTATCCCCTCAGGGAACTTGCAAAAGTCTCATGATCTTTGCTGGAAAAGGCAGCTTATTACACGTTTCTATAATCTTATCCACAGAATGACTCAGAGTGAGATCATGTGTGTGGTGCTGAGGTGGAGAGGAAAGAAGATGGGGCTTCCTGGGCCCCACCTGGCAGGTTGACTCTCAGAGCTGACCACAGCTACCCTTCCAGGGCCTACTTATGACAGAGGCATCACCCTACGTGACAGGTGCCATTTCCCTGCCCGAACCCAGCCACAAGGCTCTCCAGTAAAACTGTGGCCCAAGTGGCCCCAGGACAAATAAATGCCTTCTTCTCCAACTAGTCAGGTATCTCCAACAAACCCTACAGGTTCTCTTTAACTCCTGCACCTTGCTCAACCCCAAACCAGATCAAAGCGGGGTTGGCTACAGCCTGGGGCCTATCTGTGTACCATCCCTGATGCAGGCATTCCCAGGGCTCAGAAAGTATCTGACAGAAGCTTTGCCCCTACTTACTCTGTGTTCTGATAGACTCCTACTGAGATGTTGAGCCCCTCCAGCTCTTCCTTGAGCATCTGCAGGTCTGAGTTCAAGAAGCTCAGCTCCAGGCGCACCTGCTCTCGTACCTTTTGGTTTGTGGCTGCTCTGTTAAAAGAGAAAGGGGAAGATAAGCAACTTCAGCCAAGCATCCCCCAGTGGCCAGTTGAGCAGACGCCCCACCCCTGTCCCTGTAGGGAAGCTCTGGGGGTCTGCCTGCAGATGGAGGTGCCAGCTGTGATCAGACAAGGTGTCTCAGGGAGGCCAGGAACCTGCTCCATTTTGAGCCACATCTGCCATACATGGCCTAGGGTTTAGCCAATGACTTTGAGCTGCTTAACTTGAATTCTGTAAGAATTCGCCTTGAGAAGAGATAAAGAAGTTGCTCCTAGTCACCCATAAGGGACCATAAATTATCTCCTTAAAAGGAAAAAGATGAGAAAAGAGAGGGGTGGGTAACATTCCCCAGCTCAGCCTATGAGGCTGATATTACCCTGATTCAAAATCAGGGGAAAACAACACAAGAAAACTAATCAGTATCTTTCATGTATATATATGTAAAAATCCTCCACAAAATATTAGCAACCTGAACCTAGCAACATATACAGAGGATCAAGTGGGCTTTATCCCAGGAATGCAAGGTTGGCTTAGTATCTGAAAATCAATTAATGTAACATACTAAAGCAACAGAATAAGGGACAAAAAAAAAAAAAACAAACTATCATCTCAATAGACGCAAGAAAAAAAAGCATGTGATAAAATCCAACACAGATTTATGGTAAAAATCCATAACAAGCTAGGGATAAAAGAAAATTTACAAAGCTTGATAAACAACATCTACAAAAACCCACAGCTAACATCATAGTAAAGATGAAAGACTGATGCTTTCCCCCTTACGATCAGGAGCAAGGCAAAGATGTCCATTTATGCTACTTCTTATCAACACCATACTAGAGATTCAAGCCAGTAGCAATAAGGTAAAGAAAGGCCTCTAAACCGAAAGGAAGAAGTAAAACTTTATTCACAGCTGACATAATCTTGCGTGTATAAAATCCCCAGGCACCCAAAAAACAAATACTGAAACTAATAAATTTAGCTAGGTCAAAATACAAACATCAATTTTATTTCTATATACTAGCAACAAGAAATCGTAAAATGAAATTAAGAAAACAATTTCACTCATAATAGTATCAGAAAGAATAAAATACTTAGGAACAAAATTAGGAAAAGAAGCAGAAGTCTTGCACACTGAAAACTTCATAACACTGTGATATTAAACGGACAGACATTTCACGTTTATGGATTGGAAGACTCACTACTGTCAAGATTCAGTTCTCTCCAACTGATCCGTCAATTCAAATCAATTCCAATCATGGACGTTCCTGGCGGTACAGTGGATAAGAATCTACATGCCAATGCAGAGGACACGAGTTCGATTACTGGTTGGGGAAGAGTCCACATGCCGTGGAGGAATTAAGCCTGAACATCACAACTACTGAGCCCTCGCTCTATACAGCCTGTGAACCGCAACAACTGAGCTCACGTGCTGCAACTACTGAAGCCCCTGCGCCTCCAGCCTGTGCTCTGCAGCAAGAGAGGCCACTGCAATGAGAAGCCCCTGCACTGCAACCAATGGCAGCCCCCGCCAACCACAACTAGAGAAGGTCCCAGCCACAAAGACCCAGCGCAGTCAAACAAATAAGCAAGATAAACAAAATTGAAAACAGCAACTTCAATCTAAACCGTAGTAAGCTTTTTAGGAGAAACTAACAAACCGATCCTAAAATTTATATGGAAATGCAAAGGACCTAGAAGAGCCAAATAATTTTGGGAAAAAAAAAAAAAAACAAAGTTGGAGGACTTATGCTATCTGATTTTAAACTTACTCTAAAGGCTCAGTAATCAAGACAACGTGGTACTGGCATAAGGATAGGCAATGGAATGGAACAGAATCCAGAAGTAAATTTTTACATTTATGGTAAATTGATTTTGACAAAGGTGACAAGAAAATTCAAGGAGCAAAAGTCTTTCTGACAAATGGTGCTGAAGCAATTGGACATTTCTAGGCATGTCAGTGTCCCCAAGACCACCCCTAGAGTCAGTGGGGGTGGGACTTGCAAGACTCAAGATGTAGTTGTGCTCACTGCTCTGATTTATTACAGCAAAAGGAGATCCAGCAAAATCAGCTAAGGGAAAGGCGCATGGGGTGAGGTGTAGAGGAAACCGGGCACAGGCTGCTAAGAGTCCTCCTTCCCAGAGGGGTCACAAAGGACACGCTCAATTCCTCCAGCAAAGGGTTGTGACAACATGTGTATAAATGCTATCATCCAAGGAAGATCACCAGGGTTTTGCTGGGGATTGGTCATGTAAACAGCTCTGCCTAGCATGTTCCAAAATTTAAGACTCCAAGAAGGAAAGCAGGTATTTGCTATAAACCACATGGTTTGTCCACCTGCAATGTGGGAGACCTGGGTTCAATCCCTGGGTTGGGACGATCCCCTAGAGAAGAGAAAGGCTACCCACTCCAGTAATCTGGCCTAGAGAATGCCATGGACTGTAGAGTCCATGGGGTTGCAAAGAGTCAGACACAACTGAGCGACTTTCACTTCACTTCACATGGTTTGTGAAAACAGTTTAAGTGTAATGAGCTCCTCTTATCAGTTCTAGGAATGAGGGAAACTCTCCTGAAATCTACATTTCCACACACACAGCCAAGTGCCAAACTTGCAAGCAGGGCTTTCTAAAGATAGACTTCTCAGGCCTATGACAATAACTCTTTTCTGCACAGTATGCAAAAAATAAATCTCAATCTAAGCATTACACCAAACCAAGTATCAAGTCAAATGGATCAGACAGGGGTTGAGGATGGGAGGGAAACTCCAAGAAGGAGGGGCTATGTAAAAACTTACAGCCGATTCAGGTTGCTGTACAAATAGAAACCAACATTGTAAAGCAATTATCCTTCAATTAAAAGTAAAGTTTTAAAACATGGATCAGTTCAGTTCAGTCGCTCAGTCATGTGGATCAGAGACCTCAGTAAAAGAGCAAAAACTCCAAAACCCCTAGAATGAAATCTTCATGACCTCGAATTGGACAAAGTATTCTTGTTACTTTTCAGTAGCTCAGTCGTGTCTAACTCTTTGCTACCCCATGGACTGCAGCACGCCAGGCTTCCCTATCCTTTACCATCTCCCAGAGCTTGCTAAAACTCATATCCATTGAGTTGGTGATGCCATCCAATTACTTCATCCTCTGTCATCCTCTTCTCCTCCTGCCTTCAATTTTTCCCAGCATCAGGGTTTTTTCTAATGAGTCAGTTCTTCGCATCAGGTGGCCAAAGTATTGGTGCCTTCAGCTTCAGTTCTTTCAAAGAATATTCAGGACTAATTTCCTTTAGGATTGACTAATTTGATCTCCTTGCAGTCCGAAGGACTCTCAAGAGTTTTCTCCAACACCACAGTTCAAAAGCATCATTTCTTCAGTGCTCAGCCTTCTTTATGGTCCAACTCTGACATCCACACATGACTACTGGAAAAACCATGCTTTGACTAGATAGACCTGTGTTGCAAAGTAATATCTCTGCTTTTTAATATGCTGTCTAGGTTGGTCATAGCTTTTCTTCCAAGGAGCAAGCATCTTTTAATTTCATAGCTGCAGTCACCATTTGCAGTGACTTTGAAGCCCGAGAAAATAAAGTCTGTAACTGTTTCCATTGTTTCCCCATCTATTTGCCATGAAGTGATGGCAAAGTAGTCTTAGTTACACACCAAAAGCACAAAAATCCATAAAAGAAGAAACATTAATTTGAGTTGTCAAATTTTAAACTTCAGTGTTTCAGAAGATAACATTAAAAAAGAAGAAGAAAAAAGCCACAGATTGGGGGAAAATATTTACAAATTGTGTATCTGTAAAGAATCTGTATCTAGAAAGCATAAAGAGTTCTGTTAATTAAATAATCAAAAGATGACTCAATTTTTCTAATGGGCAAAAGATTTTTTTAATTGAGTTATAACTGACATGCAATATTCTGTTAGTTTCAAGTGTACAATATAATGATTCTATATCTGTATTCTTCAAAATGATCACCATAATAAATCTGATTGCCATCTGTCATTATACATGGTTATAGAATATTTTCCTAAGATGAGAACTTTTAAGATTTACTCTTTTGGCAACTTTCAAACATACAATATGGTATTATTAACTGTTGTCACCATGCTGCACATCACACTCCCATGGCTTATTTTATAACTGGAGATTTGTACTCGTTTTGTCTACCCTGCAACCCCTACCTCTGGCAACCACCATCTGTTCTCTGTATCTATGAGCTTGGGTTTTTAAAAATATGTATTTATACATTTATTTGGCTGTGCCGGGTCTTAGTTGTGGCCCTCAGGATCTTCTGTCTTTGTTTCTTTGTTGCAGCATGTGGAATCTTTAGTTGTGACATGTGAACTCTCAGTTGCAGTATACAGGATCTGGGTTTGTTTATTTTATTTTGTTTTGATTTCACATATCTGAGATCACACAGTGTTTGTCTTTCTCTGATTTATTTCACTTAGCATAATGCCCTCAATTTCCATCCATGTTGTTGCAAATGGCAAGATTTTATTCCTTTTTATGGCTAAATAATATTTCGTGTGTGTGTGTGTGTGTGTGTGTGTGTGTGTGTGTGTGTATCACACTTTCTTTATCCAGTCATCCATTAATGGACACTTAGTTTGTTTCCATATCTTGATTATAAATAATGCTGCAATGAACATGGGGTGCTTGTATTTTTTCAAAGTAGCTTTTGTGTTCTTCAGATAAATACCCAGAAGTGGAGTAGGTAGGTCACATACCAGTTCTAGTCTTAAGTTTTTGAAGAATCTCAAAACTGTTTTCCATAGTAGCTATACCAACTTACAGACCCACGAATGGTGTATAAGTGTTGGGAATATTTTAATTTATCTTGTTGATAGTTCATTATTAGTATATAGAAATGTAATTGATTTCTGTATATTGATTTTGTGTCCTGTAACTTTACTGAATTCATAAAACAGCCAAAAGATTTGAATAGACGTTTTACTAAAGAAGTTCTATAAATGGCTAATAAGCACATGAAAAGACGCTCAGTGTCGTTAGTCAATAGGAAAAGGCATGTTAAAGATATAATAAGATACCAATACAAAACTATCAGACTGGCTATAATTAAAAAAAAAAAAAAGACAATAACAAGTGTTAGTGAGGCTGTACAGAGAAACTGGATACCTCATACATTCCTGAATGTAAATGACACAACCACTGGGGAAAATAGCGAGGTAGCTTAAAAAAATGTTACAATATAACTTACTGTATAACCAAGTAATTGCACTCCTAGGAATCTATACAAGAGAAATAGAAATGAAAACATATGCCCAAACCAAGACATGAATGTGACTGTTTATAACAGTATTATTCCTCAGCCAAAAAGTCAGAAAACAATCCAGATATGCAACAAGCAAATGGATGAGCAAAATGTACTATATTCATTAAACAGAACAGCGTGAAGCTGGATGGAGGAACAGACTTTACCCAAGTTCCCAAAGGAGGGGTTTTGCTACCTACTCAAGGATCTTTCAGGTGCTAGCTCATTCTACAGATTGAATCACTGCAAAAACACAGTGACAGCAGCAACCAAGCTCTAAGCCAGGTCTTGCTGCGCACATTCCCTTGAACCATCCTGGCAAGTGCCCAGTCATGGTTCAGGCCAAGTGCTAGAAATGTCCTCCATCACACATGAGGACAGCTGAGGGTCACCAGCAAGAGCTCCAGCCAGCCAGAAGCAGTAACTGACCGCCTCCCCATCCTCAGCTGATGAAAACCCATACAACTGTCACTGGCCTGCTTTGGTCACCACCTGTCCACCTTTCCTCCAGACAGCAAAGCACTAAACCATTCCCCCTGGAGTCAGGCCTCCCCCGGGGACTCTCCACACCCTGCACACATGTGGGTTCATCGTTTCTCTTCACGGTGGCTTTGTACTCCCTTCTCTTTCTCTCTCCCTCTCTACCTCCCTTCCCTCGGCTTATTCTCCATGACCAACCAACAAGCTTACACCCACTCAGAAAGAGCCGTCGTAGGGAATTCCCCTGTGGTCCAGTGGTTAAGACTCTGTGCTCCCAACACAGAAGACCCAGATTTGATCCCTGGTGGGGGAACTAGATCCCACATGCCACAACTGAAGAACAAAGATCAAAGAAAGAGCAGTCATGACCTGGCTGCAAATAGGAAGGCACTTGCCCTTTCACTGACCACTAAGTTTTCATTCATGCATAGTCTGGACTCCCCAGCCAGGCAATGAGATGTTGGAAGCTCAGTTGGTGAATATCACTGATTTGGGAATTTTTTTGGAGAAGGACATGATCACCAGTAAGAAATGGTTTTGTGTCACAGTACACTACACGCATACACGTATACCTCCTGCCCCAAAAAACAAGTCTCGGAAACTTTCTGGCACTCCAGTGGTCAAGTGGCTCAGTTGCGTCTGACTCTTTGGGATCCCATGGACTACAGCCTGCCAGGCTCCTCTGTCCATGGGATTTTTCCAGGCAACAATACTGGAGTGGGTTGCCATTTCCTTCTCCAGGGGATCTTCCTGACAGGGATTGAACCAGGGTCTCCTGCATTGCTACTGCTGCTAAGTTGCTTCGGTTGTGTCCAAACGCTGTGCGACCCCATAGGCAGCAGCCCAGCAGGCTCCTCCATCCCTGGGATTCTCCAGGCAAGAATACTGGAGTGGGTTGCCATTTCCTTCTCCAAAGTGAAAGCGAAAGTGAAATTGCTCAGTCGTGTCCAAGTCTTAGAGAGCCCATGGACTGCAGCCTACCAGGCTCCTCCGTCCATGGGATTCTCCAGGCAAGAGTACTGGAGTGGGATGCCATTGCCTTCTCCGCTCCTACATTGCAGGCAGACTCTTTACCGCTGAGCCACTGGGGAAGCTGGAGGTTAAGACTCTGTGCCTCCACTATAGGGGTGCAGGTTCCATCCCTGGTTGGGGAACTAAGATCCCATATGGCTCTGCCATACATGTGGTACTCTCCAATATATTCTATTCAACTCTCATAACTTTTCTGTTTTGATAATATACAATGTTTTTTATTCACTGATAAGCTAAAGGTCCATTTCAATGTTTCTTTTGTACACTTAATTTGTTTTATTAGCAAGCAAAACCCTATAAAGGATGGTTTCATCTAGTCTTCATACTCAGATTAATCTTCATCTTGACTAATCTGGAAGTAATGAAGCTAGTAAGTCTCCTTGTCTGATGCAACCACACAAAGCCAATCACGAAGATTGTTCTTTTTAAGGTATTCCTTGCTAAGGTACTTCAAATCTTTTAGAGAACTGTTTCTCAAAAATGACTATGATTTTATTCTTGAAGCTTTCAATGTGAATGACATTCCCAAGATTTCCAGTCCTGCCATTCACTTCAACTTTCTCCCGCAATAACTATTCAGAATATCCGGAATCAAAAATTCCATCTTCTATTGGATGAGTAAGATCCAAATTAAACTTCCAGGCTGACTTCTCGGGCTTCTTATCTTTCTTCAGCACCGTTTTGAAGGCTTGCCGGAGATCACAGCAATTCTCATAACTTTTTTAAAAACCATAGTTTGAAACTTTACAATTCTGATTCTCTGACACCACCTGGGTGCCCAACAATTCAGTGCAATTCTGTCACCAACTCCCAGAGTTAGCAGAGACTCCGCAGATTCTGGGCTCAGTGCCACAAGGCTGCCCCACTTTAGGCCTGTATTTCTGACCAACCAGCTACAGATCAGAGGTTCCCACAACCCCTTTCTCAGCTTCAACAATTCACTAGAATGGCTCGCAAAATTCAAGAAAAATTTTCCTGACGTTTACTGTGGGTTATTTTGTTTACTTGTTTGGCCACAATGCAAGGCCTATATGTTCTTAGTCCCTCAACCAGGGATCAAACCCCCAGGGCGTGCAGTGAGAATCCTAACCACTGGAGCACCAGGGGAGTCCCCAGTGTGGTTTACAGTAAAGAATCCAGCTCAGGAAAGCCAGGTGGAAGAGATCCACAGGCCAAGGAGGGTGCGGAGCCTCCATGCCCTCTCCGGGCGGGTCTCCCTCCCTGCTCCTTGATGCGTTCTCCAACCTCCAAGTTCCCCATCACTTAGCAGTTTAATGGAGGTTTCATTACTTCATTACGTGGGGATAATTGACTAAATCACTGGCTACTGGTGATTAAACTCAATCTCTAGCCTCTCTTTCCCAGAAGTCCAGGGGAGAGGCTGGAAGTTCCGACCCGCTCAACAGGCTTGCTCTTTCTGATTAACAGCACGCTCCCTAGCTCCCAAAGGCTCCCAACCCCCATTGGGTGTCATTTCATTAGCATACAAGACACACAAGTAATTCCAAGGGTTTTTAGGAGCTCTGTGCCAGGAACCAGGCACAAAAACCAAATGCTTTTTCTTTTTATTATACCATAGCAACCCACTGAATTGATTTCATTACACACCATGGGTCACAACTTGCCCCTTGTAAAACCTGCAGTTTAGAGATGTTGCTGAGAACATGACTGATTCACTAGCTGATAACATCCACAAGGGTGCAAAGAAGGAAATTCTCCCAGTCCTTGGTATTGGGAACAGCTTCTTCTTAGTAAATTGTCTGATTTTGAATAATGGGTATGAAATGTGTTCCAGATCACATTCCCTTCTTACTGTCTGCCGGAAAACTCAGAGAAAACCATGGCCCATGTCTAACAGAAGATATAAGAGCTTGTAGTGGGTACTAGTCTTACTTCCAACTAAATCTCTTTTATTCTTCTTCCACCTGCCCCCACATCCTCATCGTTCCTGTTAATCTTACACACTACACAAGGGTGTTGTGTGTATGTGCGTTTTAGTCGCTCAGTTGTGTCCAACTCTTTGCAACCCCATGGACTACAGCCCACCAGTCTCTTCTATGCATGGAATTCTTCAGGCAAGAACACTAGAGTGGGTTGCCATTTCCTTCTCAAGGGGATCAAGTGTGTTCAGTTCAGTTCAGTTCAGTCGCTCAGTCATGTCCAACTCTTTGCCACCCCATGAATCGCAGCACGCCAGGCCTCCCTGTCCATTACCAACTCCCAAAGTTCACTCAGACTCACGTCCATCAAGTCAATGATACCATCCAGCCATCTCATCCTCGGTCGTCCCCTTCTCCTCCTGCCCCCAATACCTCCCAGCATCAGAGTCTTTTCCAATCAGTCAACTCCTCGCATGAGGTGGCCAAAGTACTGGAGTTTCAGCTTTACCAACATTCCCTCCAAAGAAATCCCAGGGCTGATCTCCTTCAGAATGGACTGGTTAGATCTCCTTGCAGTCCAAGGGACTCTCAAGAGTCTTCTCCAACATCACAGTTCAAAAGCATCAATTCTTCAGCGCTCAGCTTTATTCACAGCACCATACGCTCTGAGTTCATAAGCATCACAGTTATAATGATAGCTATGATACATAGGTATGATACATAATTATACTCCCCCAAAAAACAAGCAAAAAAGTATAAGAAGTATCACTAAACTGCTTCACAAAAATTGGTTTTAAAAAGTAGTGATTATGAGCCAGAGTGGTATCTTTAGTGTTTTGCATAACTTTTTACTTAAATTTACTTGAATTCATTAAATATTTAGTGCATAACTTTTGAATAACTTTTTACTTAAATTTACTTAAATTCATTAAAAGTTCAGTGTAGGACAAAGGACATGAGTGGTTTCATATCTATACTTAATGATTCTTACTTGGCACTTATGCCAATTTGAAATTTTGTCATAATTTTAGGATTTGATTTTCAGCTATGTTGAAGTACTGTCTTCATTCATTGAAATATTCTATGCTAATCCATTTGCCTTTTTGTTGGCACAGTTGTGACTATATAGTCTTCTATTTTCTCTACATTCTTGTTTATCAGGGACTGGTAATCATGATTGTAGGGCATGTGATGGGCTTCCTAGCTGGTGCTAGTGGTAAAGAACCTGCCTGCCAATGCAGGATAAGAGACACTGGTTCAATTCTTGGGTGGAAGATCCTCAGGAGGAGGAAATGGCAACCCACTCCAGTATTCTTGCCAAGAGAATGCCATAGATGAAGGAGCCTGGCAGATTACATACAGTCCATAGGGTCGCAAAGAGTCGGACACGACTAAGGCGACTTCGCGTACATGCATGCAGGGCATGTAGTTGAGTAAAAGTAAATAATATATTAGATAATTTTTTTATTCAGTGAACCGTTCTAAAGTTTGGGGATTAAAAATGAGTAAGCTTCTACTTTATTTATGCAAATAATTGCACATGTAAACATTTGTAATTAAAAGTTGGCATGTATACCACAAAGAAAGTATAATACAGATACTATTAACATTTCGTGGAATGATGATTAATTCCAGCTACAGAAAATTTAGGAACTCTTCATAGAGAAATATATTTTTTAGGGTTTTTGAAAAAATAAATTTAAGAGGCAGAGCAGGACAGTGGGCATGAATGAAGAGATAGAAGCAAGGGATATGTTTATGGATTGTTCCATAATCAGGTGTGACTGCAAAGCAGAATAGAAAGTAGATACAGTGATTTGTGGTAGATTGTGAGAGTGATTACCGTTAGCTGAAACCAAGTTGGTGAAGGCTTTGAATATCAACATAATTTTCTTTCATGTGGAATTATCAAAATATTGCTAGCAGGAGAATGGTTTAATCTTACTTATGTATTTGCCTTGAGAAGTTTGGAGTTATTAGAGTTTGGATGCTAATTTTTTAATGAATTCAGATGGACTATTTATTCATTTTGAAGAGAAAATCATTGTACATTATACAAGTGGAAATATTTTCTTAATTATACATCAGGAAAAATGATTCCTTGAATATTGGAATGTGATTACTATATTAATATCAGCAACATTTGTCACATAATGAATCTGGGGAAAGGAATAGGTTTTGTTATATGTATGTTATCCTAACATAAATTCAATGAAAAATGACTATATTTTTGATGCCTGTGAAGGTTTCAGAGATTAGTGTTAGAAAATAACATGCCTCTGCTCTTGTAATAATTAGATAAACAGTTTTCTTGCATTCAGCAGTGTTGTGACACATTTTCTCATATTCGTGTTAAGTAATTCCAGTTTGATTGATTAAGGTTCTACTCAGTGAAATTTTGCTTAATTAGCAGCTATGTCAGTTACCTGAATTCCACTGTCATCCGTACATTATGCCATTACCATAAAGTTGATGGTGAATGTTTTAAGAGTAATGTTTAAGAAAAATTAACATAGAAGATGTATAATATTAAGTAGAAAAGGATATAGTGATAATAGCAGCTACCATTTGGCTTTAAAAGTACCAGGTATTGTTTATAGTGCTTTATTTATAATATTTTGTGTTGAGTGTGTAGCAGATGAAAGGCAAATAACTTGTGGGTGGTTACACAACTATAGGTGATAGAGTTGAGATTCAGATGCAAGCCTAACTGCTTTTGAAGCTACAGCTTTTAACTCCGTTTTACTGTACAGACAATATGATATTCTCTTTTAATTTTTAAAGCTTTTTGTCCAGTTTTATTAAAATGTAATTGACACATAACTTCTCTTAGTTTGGGTTTCCCTGGTGGCACAGTGGTAGAGAATCCACCTGCCAAGCAGAAGATGTGGGTTCGATCCCTGAGTTGGAAAGATCCCGTGGAGAAGGAAATACCCACTGTAGTATTCTTGCCTGGACAATCCCATGGATAGACAATAGAGCCTGGTGGGCTACAATCCATGAGGTTGCAAAGAGTGAGACATAACTTAGTGACTAGACAATAACAATAACAAATTCTTAGTTTAACATGTTGAGCATAATGATTTGACATAGGTATATATTGCAAGATTTATCACAGTAAATATAATTAACAAATCTATCACCTTTCATAGTTATAATTTTTGTGTATTGAGAACTTTTAAAAATCTACTCTCAGGAACTTTCAAATATACTGTTACTGACTATAATCAACATTCTATACATTGTATACCCAGAACTTATTTTTCTTATAACTAAAAGTTTATACTCTTTGACTATCTTCATCCACTTTCCCCATCTCTTACACTTATCTCTGGCAATCACTAGTCAGTTCTCTGTATGTAGGCCTCAATTTTTGATTCTCTGTGTGAGTAATGTTTGTCTTTCTCTGATTTATTTCACTTGACTTAATACTCTAAGGGGCTTTCCAGGTGTCTCAGATGGTAAAGAATCTACCTGCAATGCAGGAGACCTTGATTTGATCTCTGAGTCAGGAAGATACCCTGGAGAAGGGAGTGGCAACCCACTCCAGAATTCTTGCCTTGAGATTTCCATGAAGAGAGGAACCTGCTAGGCTACAGTCCATAGGGTCACAAGGAGTCGCAAAGATATGACTGAGCATGGATACACTTTCACTTTCAGTCCCCTAAAGGTCCATCCATGTTGTAAATAGCAAGATTTCCTTCTTTTTTATAGTTGAATAATTCAGTTCATTTCAGTCGCTCAGTCATGTCTGACTCTTTGCCACCCCATGAAATAACTAATACCATCTTTTCTTTATTGATTCTTCTATCAATGGATACTTAGTTTGCTTCCATGTATTGGTTAAAGTAAATAATGTTGCAGTGAATGTGGGGCTGTATATATCTTTTCTAGTTAGTGTTCTTGTTTTCTTTGGATAAATATCCAGAAGTGGAGATGCTAGCCCACATGGAAGTTCTGGTTTTAATTTTTGAGAAAACTCCATACCAGTTTCCGTAGTGGCTGCAGTAACTCACTCAACTTTTAGTGGAGCTTCCTAAGAAGACAAAGATCGCTGTTGCAGTCTTTACCAAGATGGCTGTTTTACAGATAAAAATAAGTACAATGTCAGAGGTTGAATACTATGTAATAATAGATTATAGAGATTATAGTTAATTGAACATTTGTAAGCTGTTCTTGAAGCTTGAGTTTCCACTGGAAATTTTAGGTGGAATAGCAGGGTAAACTAAAAACTGTCTTAAATATTGGCATCAATAAAGTGTGGTTTTCCAACATGAATTCTGATTACAGGCTGAGACTTTGGTTTATCTTGCTCTTTGAAAAGAATTTCAGGTTCAAATTCTACAAAATTCTAGATACAGTAGTGTTTGTGGTCTAAAAACAATTTTCACATACTCTTTCCTTAAGAGTTTTACTAACCTCCTCTCTCTTCCAAAGGGTCAGATGCTCATGTCATTCTGCATTAAGAACAGTGAATATGACAGCTCATTGGAATGAGGAAGTTGTGTAACATACCTTCACACTTTGACATGTTAAGAGACAATTTGAGGACTGTATAACTTTTAACATTTTTACATACTGCCTTTTTAGAGAATTTTTGAAGTACATTTATTTATACTTCTAACTTCTATTGTCTAGATATTTCAAGACTAATAATTATTTTTGTTCCATAGGCATAGAACTTTATTTAGGAAAATAAATTTTTAAAATATAAATTTATGTTGAAAGCTCATAAGAGGAGAGTTAACAAATTTGCCTTGTTTTTGCTGGTGTTGGATGTATTTTAAGATACATTTTTAAATTAAAATGCTTAATTATGAGTGAACACTAGGTAGCATGTTGTTTATGGTCATTATTTTTAATGCATTTTACTATTTTGGCAAAAATTTATGAATAAACATTATTTATATTAATTCACATTGGAGGAATGAATATCTGTTGGAGCTGAAGAAAAAAATTAGTCTATTAGCAATACCGTATATGAAGGATCCTAATGAAACCTCAGTCCATAGTTCATCAGGCACTCTGTTTATCAGATCTGGTCCCTTAAATCTATTTC